>JAEPRC010000093.1:0-86200 GCA_016758945.1 Mucor plumbeus
TTTTATTTTTTTTTTTTTTTTAAGTATTAAAACAAAAAAAAAAAAAAAAAAAAAAAAAAAAAAAAAAAATGCGCTTCTATCTTTATTACCTCATCAACCAGGCTAATAAAGCAATATAGTGTTTTAATCAAATTTGAAGACAAATCTGGTAGACATAGCTCCGTTTTTTGGTTTTTAAAAAATAGTCCTTTTGGATGAAGCTACAAAATTTATAAAATGTAGCCCTCAACTCTCATTTAATTTTGGCAGCTTTGAAGAGTTTGCAAAAAAAAAAAAAAAAAAAAAAAAAAATTGCATAGAAATTTTATTAAAACTAATATCAAACAGCTCATAGTAATTAAGGCTAAAAATTTCATGTAACTTGCTACCGTTTATCACTATATAGTTTGTTGCATAAATTTAAAATTACAACTTTTATTCTTTGGCTATTTTGCATTTCACAGCATAAAAACAAATTGAACACCGCACTGCATTTGCCTATCTATTTCTGGATGAGCAATCAAATATAAATATGTTGCAATGGCCAAAATTTTATTGGAAATATTTATTTATAGGTGGGAGAACTGCCATGCATTTATACTTTAAATACATGTAATTTAATTTAAATAAGAAAAAGGAAAGTAATATAATATTTATATAAAGACAAAAAGGGTATGAAAAGATTTTTTTTTTGGATAGAAAAAGTGGAAAGGGTAAGGGGGTAACATAATATATTAGTTTTTTTTTTTGTTAATGTATGGTTAAATATTGTCTTCTGAAACCAGTAAGACCTATAATTGTATCCACCATACCCGGATGGGAGGACACAAATTGAAAGATAAGCCATATCACCATCACTATCAATAAAAACAATGTGAGTATAAAACGTATTAAATATATATTTCAAATGTATAAAACTTACAACACAACATGGGTACCCAGAATGAGAATAATCGTTTATCTCTTCTCTTTTTAGCCAGCACATGAACTTGATGTTGTTGTTGACTACTTGATGAAGGAGAAGATTGCTCTAATTTTTCTTTTTCTTCGCGCAATTGTTCCTCTTCAGTTAAACTTCTTGCTCCCATAGCATAAGCTAAAGCCATATACCAAGCCAATGTTTGTTCAGCAGGTTCTTCTTGTTTATTGTCTGCTTGATCCTGACCAAATAAAGCAGACATATTAGCAACCATGGTAGCAGGACGAGGGAATTGTAATAAATGATCGGCAATGTTCTTTAAATTCAAATCAGTAGGTTTTGCAGGAATATTGTTTTTGATGTTTTGAAGGAATGAATTATTGTCGGTAGGTTGTTGTTGGAAATGAGATAATGTACGTTGCATCCAGCTCATTTCTTCTTTAGGTTCAATACCATTCACATCATCAACATCTTCATAATCTGTTGAATGATCGATTTCATAAATTGGTTGTGCATCTAAAATTTCATCAGTCGAATGAGATGTACTTTCTCCTTGATTTAGATATTGAATTGTAGGTGTTGTATTTTGTTGATACAATTGTAATTGTTGTTGTTGTGGTTGTTGTGTTTGTCTATTATTACGACGATAACGAAGACCTTCATAAACAGGTTGGTAATCATCAATAGAAGACATTGATTCTTCTGAGTCAGATAACCAAGATGATGATCGTTGGCGCCATGTATTATTGTCTTCTTGTTGATCATCGTTTTCAATGTCGCTAAGCCAAACACTACTTGTATCATCTAAGTCTGATTCATCTTCTGCAAATGAAGTATCGACATCAGCGCTCATAATTGAAGAACTATCTTCAATTGAATCAGAATAGTCGTCTTCTTCAATTAAAGGGACGTGATTCCAAAGAGCACTTTTGATAGAACTATTGTTTGTTAAATGTAATGGTTTCTTGTTCCAACGATTGGAGATTTCTGGGTCTGCAAAACCCTTATCTAGAAGTACATGAACTGCTTGTTCATGATTATACCAGGCACAGTAATGTAAAGCAGTGTAACCATTTTTATCTGTAACATCAACATCACAGCCGAGATCAATCAAGGTTTCAGTAAGTTTGGAGAAACCAAGCATAGCAGCTAAATGAAGCATAGTATGGCCTTGAGCACTAGTTAATGAAACATCGGCAGATTCGACATCACGGAAAGTACGCATAACTTCCAACACTTGAATAATATGATGCTCCAAACACATTTGAGATTGCTGCTGTCCATTGTTATTACTATTATTATTTTCTTGGTTGCCGCTACCACCACTACCAGCATCACCGCCAGTACTTGCACTACCACCTTGAACAATACGCATAGCAATATCACGAGCATCTTCCACCTTACCAGTCATTTTAAGACCAACAACTTGTAAAGCTAATTCCATAAGAGCACGATCATTTTCATTATAATAAGTGAATAGTGTTACATCTTGACTATCGACAACAAGAGGATGTTCTTTAAAAGAGACAACAACAGTACCGGCTTCGACGGCAGGAGGTAAAATACAAACTAGTGTATTAGGAGACCAATAATGAGTGCTTGAAGCAGCAACATCGCCAAACATACAAGTTAAACCAGAACGGAAGCCACTACCTAATAAAGTCACTTCAACACCACCAAATGTAGGTCCTTCATTAGGAATTAAACGTTGCAATAAAGGTCTATCAGCAACAACAGGAAGTGCAGTTGGGGTTGAAGGAGCAGGAGATGATGTTTTTTCTGTTGCATTTGACATGAACGGTGAAGTATTTGCAGTTACCATAGGTGATTCCATTGGGGTGTGAGGACTACGAGCATCTACAGGAACAGTAGGTGGACGAGGCTGAATATGATATTGTTGTGTATTAAATCTTTGTTGTTGTTGTTGTTGATGATGTTGATGTTGATGTTGATGTTGTTGATGTTGTTGTTGATGTTGTTGTTGTTGTTGTTGAACTACAAGTGGACCAACACTTGAATTATGTCTTTGATCAAATGGACTTGCTACAGAACTTGTTGGTTTTTCAGTATCTGTACGAAGACGTTTTCTACCAGACTTGATTTTATTCGACTTGTGATCATCAGTAATCATAATAGGTGGTGACATTCCTGTAGCAACTTGTTTACCAGTATGGTCATGCATTTCAAAATAAATACAGAAACCAAGTCTTTCATTATGATGTCTACAATAACAGGTGATACGAGTAGGTAAAATAGTATCACCAGAACTAAAATCAACTACTTCAGAACAATTAAATAAAAGCACTTTTTGTTCTTCCATAGATAATGATTTCTCATCCTCTATTATCATATTATTGTTATCTTCTTCACCATTTGGTTTTACTTTGTTTTCTTTTCTACGTTGTGATCTTTTACGTTCTCTTTGAATGCAACCAAGACAGGTCACGACTTTTCTAGAAGGATCACTTGCACAAATAACACGAGCAGTTAAATAAAGCATTTTTTCTGGTTTAACATTGGTTTCTAATCCTGCTACATTGGCAATTTTACTTCCATTTGGAGCTGTAGATAATAAAACTTGTCGTTTTAATTTGTCTTTGGCTACCATATGCTCAGGTAATTTAAGATGAGACCACCATTGCGCTTTATCTCCATCGTCTGTCACTAATTGGATACATAATTTGATTTGTGTTTCAACACGGGACTTTGCACCTGTTTGAGGCACTCCCAAGACTCTAATTTGCATACTAAAAATAATTATTTGATTAAAAAAAAAAAGGAAGAAAAAGGAAAAACGGAAATATTAATATAAAAGTAATTGTATGAATAATTGAAACTGTAATTAAATTACCCAGGTAATGTTGTATTCACAATAGTAGGTTGTTCTTGCTTGTATATAATTTCATTGATTCTATAAGCAACAAATCGGAGTTTTCATATTAGTATCGATTGAGCAAGGCTTTGAGAAGGAGAGTGCAATAAAAATGTATAAAAAATGTACAATAAAAGAAAAAAAAAACCATGATATTTACTGTGAGTTATTATTATATTGCTGCTGAGATGTTTGTTGTTGAGATTGTTGAACAGGATAACCTGAAATATATTCTGTAAAATTTTTGGCGAGACTGGGAATAGCCTGAAAAAAAAAACAAAAGTTAAGATTATTGCAATTATTTATAATACAATTGTTTAGTTTTACATTATTAAAACCAGACCAAAATGTTGGATTATTATCATTTGAAGCAGATGAGTTTGGTAAAAGTGGGTCAACAAAACTATTTAAAGTATGAGATGGAGAAGGTAAAGAAGGAGGAGGAGATAAGGATGGTGAAATAGCCTTGTGAAGTTGCTGTTGCTGTAAATGTTGCTGTTGCTGTTGCTGTTGTTGTTGTTGTTGTTGTTGTTGTTGTTGTTGTTGTAGCTGTTGTTGCTGTAACAAATTTTGTTGTTGTTGCATAAAATATAAAGGATTATCTGGAGAAAGTTGGTCCAATTTATAAAAAAAAGATTGATCGATAAATGAAGGTTGTTGTAAATTCATAGCATCATCGTGAGGTTCTGAAGTTGATGAACCAGAAGGTGAATCGCATGTCTGAAAATTGTTATCTTCTGTATGATTATTATTATTTGTTGTAGCTGAACCTGTAAGGCCCATCATTGGGCTTGTAGTTGACATTTTTTTTCAAAAAAAATATTGGGTGAAAGAAAAAAAAAAAAAAAAAAAAAAAAAAGAAGGAAAAAAAGGAAAAAGAAATAGAATAGGTTTTAAAATATTTTTTTCTTTCCTTTAAAATAGAGTGCGAGTTGGATTGAGTAGGTGAGAAGCCGTAGAAACGAGATAAACAAACAACCAATCAATTTTTATCATAATTCAAAATTTGAGTCGAGCTAAAAATTTGTTTTCTTGTCAATGTGATACAAACTCAACAAAGCAAAATGGCAGTTTGTGGAATACAAAAGCTTTAATAGAACATTTGATACAACTCTATAGCATGAAGAGCATGTGAATGTATTGGTCAATTAAACATTAAATAAATTAAAATTATACACAAATCAACAATGAAACCTGATTAAAGATATATAGTTCCCCAGATTTTCCATTGAATAAAAAAGAGTAGTAGCAAAGGTACAAGATCAATTTGAAAATTCAATTCACGTGAGTACACAGGTCCTTTTTTTCTTAAATTCATCATTTTACCCCGGTTTATGGGGATACATATATGCCTATTATTATCCAGCATTAAAATGATATGTATATTTACAAGAATTACTTGGCTTTATATTGTTGAATAACATATGCTGTATACACATTCATACGATTAACTTTAGTTTTGTACCATACTAATTTATTTTCACTAAAAATAGCTATTAAATCAAATCCGAGATATAATTGCCCATTGTAAAACAATTTTTTTTTATAGGCGTATATTATGATACATTTAACGCATTGAAAAAAATAAACAAATATTAATTAAAGTTTTTTCGTTTACTCCTTGTTGTCCTCAATTTTTGCCGCTTTAGCTGTTTTTTGTTAGATAAGAAGAATTATGTGTCTTTTTTCTTATTTAACCTTTATATATATATTAAATATTGCAGAAAAATTGGATTCTTGTAAAACATTAGAATACATTTCATAATTACTTTGTTTGGATCATTACATAAAGTATCAAGAAATACGTCGTCTAGCAGCACCATTCAGTCTACTAGCATTACCCCTGAATCTTTAAGTGAGAAGAAAACATTTAATTTTTAAACCAAAAAAACATCATAATAAAGTCTAAAAAAAAAACTGCAGTAAATGCATAACATTGGTTCTTTTTTGAATTAATGGTTATTTCCTCAGGTACAATATAAAACCAAATGCGTATAATGTTTTGAATAATGGGTTGCCATGGCTGAATGGGTAAAAACATATGCGGCATTTAAAAGTTTCCTAAACTTGACAAAAAGGCAACTACGCCCTCTCCTCTGAAATCTATTGCAGATTGAGGGATTTCCACCGAGAATTTGTTATTCTTGTTCAGAAAGAAAGTTATAAACAACTCGTTGTTGAAATTACCATAATACGAACTAAAGAATATGTCTAACACGAGTTTTGAAAATAATATCGCTGGGCCTGAATTGACAAATGGTTCTCCCCTTTTTGCCATTTAAACACTATATAAAATGCCCAATTCATTAAAAAAAAAAGATGGTTGATAGATTCAAACAAATACAAACATGATAGTTTATAGTATTTGTCACATGAACATTTGATTTTTAGTTTTTTTTCCTTATACTTTTGTGACGATTTATCGTTTTTTAATCAAGTGTGTAAAATAACATATCCAACATGATTTAACAATTTCGTTTGCCTCTCCTCCCTCCTTCGCCCCCCTCCCCTTTTTTTTCCCTTTTTTTCTTTTTTTTTTTTTTTTTTCTTACAAAAAAAAATAATAATAATAAAATGAGTGAAAGAAAAGAAAGAACAAACGGTAGTAATAACAATAGAAAAGTAAATTCACCTTCTCACCAACATCACCAACATCACCAACATCACCAACATCAACAACATCAACAACAGCATTTTGTTACACCCAACTCACCAACTTATCCTCCTTATGCTACTTTTGTAGACGTACCAACTCAAGTAGTTTATGACCCAAACGACCCTAATAATACAACTTATGCATATGTTTATCCATTAAGTCCACAATTTTCAGTTCAGTATTATTCAACTGATAATACGGCACGTTATGGAAGTTACCCTGGATCTCCAGTACTTCATCCTCATATTGCTGCTCATTATCACTCACCTCAAATGCATCCTTCAAGCCCTCCTTTTAGTCCTACATTGGCTTCACCACCAACACATGCTACATTTGTATTGCCTCATCATCAACAACATTTTCCTCCTCTGCATATTAGTTCGCCATTATTAAATGCTTCTTCTTCTCCTCCACAACATCAGTTTATTCAGCCATTGAGTTTTGATTTAAAAAAGAGACAGGAACAACTGGAACAAGAATACGTTCATTTAACTCAGTTTCATCCTCAAAATATTTATGTTCGTGGTTTATCTACAACAGAAACTGATGATTCATTTTTGGAATTATGCAGAGTGTGAGTTTTTTTTTTTTTTTTTTTTTTTTTTTTTTTTTTTTTTTTTTTTTTTTTAGCTTTTTTTTTAACAATCGCGTCATTTTGTACTAATCATCTTTTAAAACAGCTATGGTCCTATTAGTTCATCAAAAGCAATCATTGATCAAAAATCTGGTGAATGTAAAGGTTATGGATTTGCCATGTTTGAAGATCAAGATCATTGTCAATTGGCAATTCAAAGTTTAAATGCTGCAGGTTATCAGGCATCATTAGCTCGAGTTGGTCAAGAATCATTTAGTTCAAGATTAAGAAGTCTTCAAGATGAAAACTCTACTAATATTTATATTTCAAATTTACCTGTTAACATGGATGAAGAAGGATTGGAAAACCTGTTTAAACCTCATCAAACAATATCAAATCGTATATTACGTGATCCACAATCAGGTATAAGTAGAGGTGTTGGATTTGCCAGGTAATTTGTGAGAGTGAGAGAAGGAAATATTGTTCTATATGATATTAACTTATATATAGACTTGGCGATCGTCAATCAGCAAGTGCCATTATTGAAAAATATAATGGTCATTCCATCTCAGGATCATCAGCACCCCTGCAGGTCCGTTTTGCTGATTCACCTGCTCAAAAGAAGCTTAAAAGCCAAACATCATCTACAAAAAAGGTGAAAAATCAACGTGGAGATAATACTATATTTCCATTTCCTATTAGACCAATGATGCCTATTACACCAGAAACAATGTTGGGAATTGCACCTTCTTCATCAAACAGTTACCCTCGTTCAATTGTAACAACTGAACCTATTCATGATTTATCTGATATAGACTCACTTTCAACTGCTGTCAATCAATTGGATTTGAAAGAGAAAAATAACGCTAGTAGTGGCCTTGTCAGACAATAAATAAAATTATATATTAAAATGATGCTGGTATAATTACTGCATCTTCTATAAATGATTCAGATGCCCATTGTGGTAATTTACTACTAAAACTCCATCCATTTCCTGAATATTTGTATGCATGAAGCCATAATGCTAATTGTGCTGGTTTTGGATCTGTATTTGTAAGTGGAACATGGCATTGTAAACATCGAGGTAATGTTGTATTACTGGGATCGTCATCCATATAATCATAAGGAGCAGTTTCTATCATGGTGTTCAACACGCTTTCTAAAGCTTGTGGTTGCTCTAATGCTGTTGCAGATGGTAATAATCTATCTGACCATGCGGTCGAGTAACCATAAATCGGATCATTTGCGATTGGATAACCAAGGTAACGCAAATGCACTCGAATTTGATGTGTTCTTCCACTCAGTGGTTTACAGAGAACAAGACTGGTGCGGCCATTATAACTAAGCCGTTCAAATTGCGTTGTGCAGATTTTACCTTGTGGATGAACATAATTTAATGATACTGTATAGCTTAATGTTTTAATAGGTTCTTGGCATATTATACGTTCCCTATCATTATCTCGATTAAGTATATAAATCACATATATTTCATATTTTTATACCTTGGAAATTCCCCTGATACTCTACAGATATACTCTTTTTCTATATTTCGGGATCGCATCTCAAATCCTATTGTATCTGCATCTTTTGACGTTTTACAAATCAACATGAGACCTGATGTAATTCTATCTAACCTATTGGAAGCTTCGGGATGTAATATCAGTATAAGCCCTTTTTTTTTTTTTTTTTTTTTTTTTCAAATGTTTAGTCAATCTTACGAAATAATCTGTCAAAATTTAATTCTTTACGCATGATATGAAGAACCGTATTATGTCTATATCGTCCGCTTGGATGTACTTGAATACTTCCAGGCTTATTAATTACAAATAATCGGTCATCTTCATGAATAATATCAATTGGTTGATCTGTTACAGGTGGCTCATGTCGATGAACAAGATGGCTGATTAAATCTTGTCGCTTTATAATGGTATCAGGTGTTGTATTTTGTTGATTTACTGTAATCATACCCTTCTCAATTGCGTATCGCTATAGTTGTATGAATTAACATGCCTATTTCCCTTGCTTTTGTTTAGCTTAGATTTGCTTACATAATATCCTTCGGATCGACCTCGATATTCTTTCAAAAATACTTCTAAAACTGTGGAACCAAACATCCTTTCTTTCGCATATGCTCGAAAATGGAAATTATATGGCTTTACTTTTCTTAAACCTATCAAATGATGTAGAAAAGTAAGCGAATGACAAAATGTAAAATAAATAGGTGCAACTGTATACCATTTTCAAAAAAATACTCGGCAGTGTGAATATCATTTTCTTTGCGGATGCTTTTTGTTCCTTTATTTGTCGCTGATTTGGTATGCAATAATCGTTTGCCTACAAACAGTGTAAGGTTGCGGAATTGCATGTTTATTAGCGTATGTGATCAGAAAAGATTTAGTAAAATAGCGTTGAACAGGGTTGTAATTCTTTCTTTACAGTGACCGCTTTCAACGGCATTGTGCTGCTGTTGAGGATGAAGCTCAGTTAACCAAAAATGTATTAGTTGCTTTGTATAAAAAGCGATTACAGGAAATTGCAATTATATAAATAAAATAGTATATCCCAATGCCTTTGTAACTATCATCTTCAATATTAAAGCAAAGATAGAACATAAAATTTTATCATGGTCACTATTATCCTTTTCAACGTAAAAATTGCATATATGTACAGTAGTAAATTTGATGCTATTTATTGGCATCATTTAACAATGTTACTCGGGTAAGCGGGTCAGTATTCAAAGAAAGTGAGATACCTTTTGGCTTTAGCAGACATAAGAAACAGCAGAGTGCCAACTGGTATTTATACTTTTCTTTATGCATAAAAACTCATGAAAGCTGATATCTGATTTATTTAAAATATCCATTTAAACTTATGTCCATGTGGAGTTCCAGCTTAGTTGAATTAGTAATTATAAAGATCATATTCTTAATTTTTCTTAATAAAAGTGCGCAACAAGCTATATGCGCACTTTGGTAATAATTTTCTTGACATACAATAGCTTTTGGAAGTCATCATTTGCGACCATTGTGTCAGAGACAGCATTGTTGTCGGGTCGGGTTTTACCAGCCAAATTTACTAATACAAGTTTGACTCGGCAACATCCCTAGTCAGAAATGTGTACTCACTAAAACATAAAATTGGAAGTTGTTAGGGTTAATATTCATTAAGATAGGAGTTCTGTTATTGCTTTTTTGCTGTTGTAAAATTAAATTTCAGGCGATTGTAGCTGTAAAGTAAAACAATGCAAGAATAAAATCTAGACAGAATAAGCATGCAAATTCATACAATACGCGAATACTTTTCAGTCGAGTAGAACAAAATATTTGGACAACTTCATATGATCTATGTCCACAATATGATAGTTTTGTTCGCAAAAATTACAGTATTTTACTCTAAAGTTAGATGATTACAAAAATATTCTCACTTTTGAAGCGTTGCATGCAATTAACTTTGCTGATATATTAAAGTATTTAGCTTTTACTTAACATTTGTGGTCAGTGAATTGCATTTCTTTCTCTCTTTTTTTTTTTTTTTTTTCTTTGCGCTTTTTTCTTTCATTAGCTTTCTTCAAACATGGTATTCTACACATAAAAGGAAGATAGACGATATCAGGGAATTCATCTTTCCAAAAAAAAAAAAAAAAAAAAAAAAGATATGCTTTATAATACAAGTAATTATAGTATTTAATGCTGATGCAATAAATTGACGATGAGATACAGTCAGCAAGTCTGCTAGTTTAACTTCAGGATATGAGTATTTTAGTAATTCAGGTGTCGACTTTTAACCCACAATAAAAAGAAAACGAATTAGTATGTGCGTCACGATAAACTGAATAATGATAGTGAATTAAACATAATAAAATAGATAGAGAAAATATTCAAATAGTTGTGGAGGTAAAAATGATCCAAAGGAAAGAAAAGGCCACAGTAATTCACTTAGAGCCTCAATCCATCTCACAAATCAATTTTCAAGATTACCATTTCGATAGCGATGAGAGCTTGTCTGATAGCTTATTTGAATCATCATCCACATCTGGTGTATCATCTACTTCTTTTGCATCTACTTCTTCAGCTTTTCCGTCAACCTATTTGGGCACTCAATCTACTTCTACGGCTCCTGATGCTAAAAATGATAACAAAAAGAAAATACTGTCAAAAAAAAGTTCGATAAGCAAGAGGCGCTTAAACAATCAAAAGAAGAAGTTGGTAGCCCCAAACCAATGAGATGCCCAAAATGTAATGGGACTGACCATGCTAGGGCTTCAAGCTTAAGATACTCTCAGCGTGCCAAACGGAAGACAGAAGCATTCAAGGACTTCAGCAAGACTTCTATTATCAAGACCAGTTTGACCAAAACATGTAAAAATCCTAAATTCGTGGAAGAAATCAGAGAACTGGTTGTTCATATCACATAAGTCGTGTATGCTGGCTCTATCTTTACCAACTGTTTCTCTTTTAATGAAGTACAGAGCAATCAAATTCCAGAGCCTATATCCCATAATTTAATATATCAGTTTTTTCTCTGTTTTTACCGGTCAAGATAAAAAAAGTCAGTGATAAATCAAAAATAGTTTCCAATCGTTTTGCAACGTGATTCCCGAGCTTAAGCATGAAGAGTACAAAGGGAAAGGCTTTCGATCTGTCATACAGTTATGACTCGATTTAGTGGACATGGTGGGAAATGGGATAGTGTCTGTTAAATCGGGTCATGACTGTACACTGTACTACAACTAATGCTAGATAGAGCTTAATGAACATCTTTTCGTTTGACTATGACGAATCTAAAATACTCACATAACAAAACACTACTATGATAACAGAAACACCCGAATTGTTCCGCTTAAAATTCAGAAATAACCCATAACTTGCAGCTTTTACACTAAAATATGTAAAATAAATTTAATTATTATAGATACAGT
The DNA here is from genome assembly GCA_016758945.1 of Mucor plumbeus. NCBI lineage: Eukaryota > Fungi > Mucoromycota > Mucoromycetes > Mucorales > Mucoraceae > Mucor > Mucor plumbeus. The sequence continues at coordinate 11,919 of JAEPRC010000093.1, forward strand.
ATATCAAAGAAGAGCTTATACTGGAGTACTTTTTACAACGATTCCCTAAAGACTATACCAAAAAAAATCCCTTCAAAGAGTAGATGCACTATATATCAGGCCCGTATTACTGGACCTACATTTTCCAACTCCGTTTTATGCGGACTATATCTTAAAATACCGAGAAAATTTGCCACAAAATTTGCTTTTCAGTTGATAACTCTTGCAATTTTAAAGAAATTTCAAAGAGTAATATTTTAAAACAGATATATAAAGGAGAAAAATAAATGTAGTAAAAACCCTAATTCAGCTCATACACTATTCATAAAGCTATTTCCATTAAAAACTTACAATAACGCAGCTTCGATGGACTATAACTCGAGATAGCAACCGTTTAAACATATACTTTATTAGCCAAAAATGATTCTTTTATTTAGTTTTATTATATTTTATCATAAAATTAATTTTGAAAAATCATGAATTTTCCCCTTGTATACCCTCGTCCAAAATTTGACTTTCTCGAAGAAAGCTAATAACTCTATGAAAAATAGAGCTAGAGTGACAAATAATGTCTTAAATAATAGGTATTTTTTGCGCTATTTGTCTGTAACACTAACTTTAAGTTTAACTATAAAAGTATTTTTAAAATCACTAAAAACTGATTTTTATGTTTTTGCTTTTTTTACTAAATTTTTGGTGATACACGTTTTCAATAAATATACCATTAGATACAAAATTAAATTTTACATTGAGATTACTTAATAAAGTTAGCCAGGTTACTATACACGTTTGCTGCCAATTTTGCATTTTAAAAATTTAGGATCGTTTTTATCCAATTTTTTCATCATCAGAAAATTTTGGAATTAAACTGCCGCCACACCTGAAATGTATGAAAGTTCAAAGAAAATTCGCCAAAGTTATTATTTTTTTGCAACGCAATAGTATGTAGGGGATGTTTAAATTAGAAAATATAGTACTGTAGTTGCAAATGGAACAACTCATTGTAAATTGAAGCAGAGTAGCAAAATATTTTTGTTCAGTTCAAATACTTTAATTGGATTTACAAAAGTTTCTTGTATATTTATGAGCAATAAGGAATTACATTATTTATTAAGTTCAAGGAGAACAAATTCTTTCAACATCTCGTTATTTGTGGTTTTTATCATTTTAATCATGCAATATATATGTTGCTAGGCAACGGTGAATTTTATTAAATTCACACAATAACATTTTTTACCTCCCTCATCAGATATTAGACTAAATACAAATATACTACAATCCAAAAGAAAATTAACATCTTCTCAAATTGTTCATGTGTATGTGTATTATAATGAAACACACTTTGCCACGTTTTTTTATAAACAGGATTGCTTCCATACGTATAACAGCGGCAAGCAATTTACAACAATTACATGTTACGCGAATTGATTTTAATAGTTAGACTATATTAATAGATAAAATTGCATTGAAAACAAAGACGAAAATAGTAATGTTATAATTGTAATTAACAAATTATTATATTCATTCTGTAAGTACAATATATGAAGGGGACAAAAAAAAGGGGGGCAAAAATGTAAGGTAAGCTTTAATTGAGTTAATTGTCGTCTGCTACATGCATAATAGACAACTTATTTTTTGGCTTGGTGATATGAAGTTGTATTTAGATATACAGCCAAACCTCGATTTAAGGTCCCTTGATATAACGTAAATCTCGATATAAAGGAGGTTTTTGTATCCACCAAAGACTGGTGGACAAATTTTGCAGCTTAAAATCCCTTGTTCCGAATTTATATTTAAGGAAACTTTTTCTTTCCACATTTCCCTTATTTTATTATAATATTATTGGCCCCAAAATTAAAAAAAAAAAGAACAGTTTTAGGTACAATTTTTTTTTTTACTAGATGTAAATACTGAAAATGTTTTTTAATCTTTTGAGAAAAACCCATTTAGTGTGTATTTGATTGCATCTGCATTGTATTACAATTTTTTTATATCGTAAGTAGAAATTCACCATATCTTTACGTATTTTGAAATCTTAATTATTTGTAGCAACAAAATTTGAAGTAACATAATTTAAACTTGTTAGGATTTTTCTTCATTTACAGGAATAACATCGTTTGTTTCCTCCATAATATCGTCAATTTCACCATTACCATCATGGATTAAGGATGTGATGTGATTATCTAAGATGCCTTCATTTCTTTCTTAGAATTGAAGTTGATCTGTGTTTTAAATTTGATTTAAAGGAGGTCCTCGATAAAAGGGACTTTTCAAAAGAAACCACGGGCGCCCTTAAATTGAGGTTTGACTGTAGTAGACCAATGCAAATGCATTGGTCTCAATCATATTTTCAGATAGTAAAACCCTCATAATAGCTATAATGAGTTTGTACAAATATATCTAGAGAGTTTATTATTGATAAAAGTGTAATGCTTTGGCAAGATTATTTATTATATTGTACAGATTCTTTTGACACTTCAATCAGTTTTACTTAAAGTACAGATAGATGTTCCTTTTAAAGAACACCAATATGCTTTTGACCACATCAAATTCGAAGCTTCAAAATTTTGGAAACTTTGAATTAGGTATACAGTATCTTTCCAAATATTTGACTTACATAATGATGTTTCATACTAAAAAAAGCTTGCAATTAATTAAGCAGAAGGACTTTGTAGTTAAAAATATATTATGCTCTAGCTTTTCAGTACTTAAATTTTCACTCAATATCTAAGATACTCTCATATGAGCATATCAATGATCTCATTGATGTATCACTCTTAGCCGAATGCCAAAACCCAAAAGTAAGCAGTAGTTTAAGAACCGAAAACTTAATCAATAAATAAGCAATCGAACCACGCATCCAGCATCATGATCTTCGAGCATGATACTTTAATACGATATTATTGTTGTGCACACAGTTTAGTAGTGTAGGCACCTTGGTTAACATTATGGGGCATTTTATTATGACATATTCTATATTGCTGTGTGATGTATTATAAAGCTCAGTTAGTCTTGTGGAATGAGTAATTATTGTGTCACTTAGGTTTGATTGGATATGTATATATATACTTATTCAGATTTGTTATAATTAAAGAATTTTTGGGTATAAAAGAGATGTTTTCTTCCATCTTATAATAAAGTTCTTTAGTTTAGTGTGATGTGTGATGCTATTTCATTTTATAATATTTCTCTCCATTTTTATTAAATGATCTAGTACATATTTTTAGCTTGGAGATTAGTATAATCTCCTGATGCAACAATTATATCACAACACATTGAGGGAAAAACAATAAGTATAGTTTAAAGCGCAACTGCAATTCTTGCATTGCCATTGTGTTTGGACTTCCTCACCAAACTTACAATCTTTAAAGTTCATTTTCAAGCATTCGTTTCGATTTCGACACCCCCTCAAAACCACTAACCTTTTTTTTTTGTTTTTTAAAAAATTTAATAATTAAAATCAATCTTAATGACTATAAATATAATATTTAAGACTTAAATAATTACAAATATAAATGATATTAATATGTGAATATTATCCTCAACTATTGCTACAATTTCTAAATATCTATCTAAACTTTAATTATAGTCTCTTTAATATTTGTCATTTATTCTTTAAATTATGGGTATTGTTTAGTCCCCATTACTATTAAATAATAACGTTCACAACAATATTTATTACTCTTCCATCATTTTCTTAAACTAAACAGTATATAGACCCTCTCAATTTTATTTAAATAAACGACATCTCTTTTCTTGATTAATTTTCTGTTTTTTATTTAATAATTTATATTATAATAAATCACTCATAAAACTATCGACGGTCTTATTTGAGCACATCCATGTGTTTTGAGAGCATCCAATGGGCCATAATGTGGTTAATTATACCATAATAAACCTTTTGATTTGTAATCCTAACTTATAAGAAGTAAGTTATTGATCTGGGATAACATCTACAATTGTTTTTATTGTTCTAAAGCAGGATCCAGGAAGTGGGATATTTTAGACATATCCACTTGCTGAGTCTAGCTGGACAAAATATGCTCAACTTAAATATGTTGTGTTACTATTGTAAATAGATTGATCTGACATGCGATGTCAGAAAGAAATGATCAAGTAAATACTGATCTAACGGATAAACGTATTATAGAATTTGTATATAAATAGGGCAGATTATTGATAAAAAATAAAGATCATCTTCAGTTTTTTGTGTGTGATTTAATTTAACAAGCTCCTTTTATTAAAGTATACATTTTTTCTTGAACTACTATTTATTTTAAATTGTGCGCAGTTTAGAGATTGGGTTTATGTAATAAGACGTAATAGCCAGGAATTCATTAGAAGTGACAGTAGAAACAATCTTGTTAATTGAGAAATATGTATGAATGCTATGTGTTATAGGTTATGTTTCAGTGGTAATATTGCTATAAAACATAAGCTATATTTCATGTTGATTCCTGATAGACAGAAATCGGTGTATCGAACAAAGAAACTTTCTAGGTTTATCAAAAACTTTCTATTTTTAGAATATTATAATGCTAATATATCAGTAAAAATATAAACGTGAAATCGTCCACTTTTTTACTTATTTTATATGGGTTACTTTAGATGTTTTTGAAAAATTCTATAAAATCAAGTTATGGGTCGGAATAGTAGAATATAAAGTTGTCCTAAATGCACATTGTATTTACAAATAACATATCTTAAGTTTATTACATAGATACTGTAGCAACTATTTTTTTGAAAGAGTACCGCTTAACTTACGACAAAAATTCTATTTCATTTACTTAAGAAATTTGAACAGCTGAAAAATTTCTTGTATTCGACGAACATTGATCCAAATGAATTGAATTATGCAGAATATATACTACAGCTGTAAATGTATTAATTAATTTAGATTTTGACATCTATTGGTATACTGCACTACGGGAAAAAAGTTTTAAAATGAGGTATAAACTACAACTTTTCTGAAAAAACTACTATGATATTCGCTACAAAAATTGTTTTATGTAAAGATTTTATTGGAAAGATATAACTTTATAATAATCTTACGTAAAAAAACAAATAACTGCAAATTTTGAAAATTGCCATTTTCGCGTTTTTTCCCATAGTGCTGGTTGATGTGAATGAGCGGAACATTTACTTTTGGGCTAATCAGAAAGCTATGTATAACGCTTCACAGTTTGGAGATTTTACTTACTGTATTATTATGAAAAACTTGATGAAGCAATTAAAAATATAGCTAATATCCTGGATAGCGCATATGGTAATACAGCTTTTTGAGTATTTACGACATTAAAAAATATGATTTAAAAAGAATTATCGTTGATTTGTTGAATTGCTTAAAGCGACTGAAGCTTCTGTAGTTATTCATTTCTAAATTTATTGAGTGTCAAAGAATTTACTTTATTTTACAATGCTCTATAGTATGATGTCCTCTGATTTTCTCTTTGTTTAACTTAAACAAGTTAAAACCTCAAAATGTAAAATATTCATTAGAAGAAAAAAGCAAGTAACTATAGTAAGATTTACCTGAAACCACTTTTGGAATTTACATAACGATATTTCACAGTTTCTAATGTATAGTTATGCAGTAATAACATATTTTGTTACAGCTCAGTAATATTGTTATAACCACTGTATCAACGTATTATACCTTGCGTTGGTTAAGATAAGGTAATGTTTTGTACAAAAGTAAACAACAATTGGAATTCAATAAAACTAGAAATACATGAAGGCTTTTTTTAAGACTTATTATAATAAGAAGCGAATTAATTAGTAAAAGTAGCTCTATATCTCGTTGATTTTTGATATTAAGACTTAACCTTGTTTAACTAACTATCAACAAAATTATATACAAAAATGTGCATATCTATATTAAAAAACAATTAGAAATAGCTTTCAAGCGTGGTATCGAATTACACTTTTACATATACGTTCATCTCAAAAATAAGCATGCTTATTTATTTATTAATTAACAAGATTGACTATCCTTCGATATTATAGAGATTATGTAAAATTCAAATGGAAGAAACTTTGGACTTAATTTCACATGAATTATTTGCTGGAAATTTCATATAACATTAAAGGCTACTGATATTGAGGCCTCGCAATAGAAAGCAACTATGCCGTATAAACATTCGATAGTTTTGAAAACAGTAGCCCCTTTATAAGTATAAAATCTTAGAAATTAGGTATACTTGGAGCTCTTTGTTAACAAATACTATTTATTGAAAAGTGGCATCCAAGATAAAGATTGTAAATGTTGAAACTAAAAGACTTTGCAAAGCAGATTTTTCATTTGAAACAGTGTCACGAAAGAAAAAGAAAACATTTGTTATTTTAAATATTAACTTTAGATCATGCCAAAATGTTCTTTGCGAATCAAAAATGCGTAAAAATATTTTAGATTTTTATCAAGCATATAAACCCGTACTGAGAATCATTTTCTGACAATATCCTCTTGCAATGCATTGATGATTTTCTATATCTAGACAACATTTATTTAAGCAAGTTTTATACTACTAATTTGAAAATAAACATAGTATTACACAAGTTCAAAAGCAACATCAACATTAGGAGTTTCACAAAAAAAAAAAAAAAAAAAAAAAAAAAGATCTCATCCCATTATCGATTCTGGAATTAGACTATATGATTTTTTGCAAGTAAGATTTAAATAAACAATTAATACTTGTTGGCAACTATTATACGTTATTTCTACTAAATTTGATTACAGTTTGTAACATGTGTCAATTGTTTCATTTATACGTTCTTTTTGATCAATGGTTTTTACATAACGTTTGTCAATAGTTTGAGAAATGAGCATGATGAGCACTAGAATCAAGTAGGATTTGCATGACATTTTCGCTATGCAACTAAAACATTAAATCAAAAATACGAAACCATTCAATTTAAATTCTCTTATTATATAATTTTTTTTTTTGTTATTTTTTAATCAACAAATAATTGATGCAGGTTAACAATCATCTCAACATAATTTGTATGTACCCACATATGTTGAACAAATGCATAAACACTTAAAAGTTCTATATTATAATACTGATTTGATTTAGTAAAGAAACGTACTGTGATTAAATACATACATTTGATTATTATTATTATTATTTTATTTGGTGCTTTTGGCATATAGTTTTAGCTATTAGTCTATTTGAAAAACGGAAGAAAATGCTTACTACTGATTAGTGGAACATCGAAGAATAGTAAACGGTTTAAAGTTTATACAGATTTAATGAAATTAGGTGTGGTTTTTGAAACTATAATATATATATATATATATATATAAGGTTTAACCTGATTTGTTTTGTGCTTATTTTGCGAATTTCCTGTTTGTATAGCGAATCGAATATGTAATACACGCTATTGAATTGTTGAAGATTAAAATTGAGCGTATGCATAAATACTTATGAAAGAATTCATAAATAATTTAAAACTTGTTTGTTGAAATCATACAAACTATTGAATCTATCAATAAAATGTGTCATATCAAACAAAATAAAGCTTTAAATTATACTATAGTCAGGATAGGGTGCTTTACTAGCAATTTCGAGCAGTGGTAGATTTCAATCAGTTTGAAAGAAAATTTTAAAAAAGGTTCGATGATAGAATATAACAAAGGGCTGTTTTTACAGAAATCGGCGTAATGAAAAATTCTTCAATTCAATAAAACTTAATTCATATATACATATTATATTTGTATTTAAGCAAAATCAGTTGATTTTACTTGTTCGAAAAGAATTTGGAGAGCCAAGTTGATAAATTCACTGGCAATATTCTGGGTATTTGAATACCCCTGAAGAAAACAAAAAGTTTAGCATCCGTGTCATGGTTAAATTAAACCATAGATATGATAGGTTTCATGGATAAAAGGAGAAGTATTATGTGGTCATTGGCCAATACTTCCGATGACAATAAATAATAGTTATTGCTCATATCAGATCCAGTTTTTACTTTTAATCAGATTAAAAATATATAATATCTCAGCCTCTTTTTTTTTTGGAATTACGTGTATTTTATGCAATTGAACAAGGAAATTTTCTGGTTAATATTAAATATACAATTCAATAAATTATGTCAATTGTATGCAAATCACAAGATGTCTGCAGGTACCGCTAATCAATACCACTTTGCAGAATTTTTAGAGATGTGCTTTATTTGGTTTCAAATTTCAATATCCTATTATCCTATTTTGTATAATTTTACGCTATTTGGATATTTAAATGAATTCAACATTGATTTCCATCGTCTTTTCTCCTTGTCAATTGAAATCTACAATATGAGTGAAAGAATTAATAGACCTATTGATTCCAATATCTCTAAAGGCATTAGAATCGTACAAGCTTCAGAACTTGTTACAACAAAGCTTGACAAAATCATCATGTTTACAGGGTACCTGTCAATTAAACACAACATTAACTACAAATATTGACATTTTTGTACTTAATTAGTTTACTGCTAATGTCTTGGGTTATGTCCTGGGAGAAAAACATCACAATTACAGTTACTTCTGTTGTATCTAGTTTGTTTCAATCCAACAATATCTCTGGTATCCTGGGAACTGTTCTCAGTATTTTACAAACGGCATTACAGCCTATGTACTCTAAAATATCTGATATTACAGGAAGAGCTGCAGCCTACACATTCGCTGTGTTCATGTTTATTGCCTCTTTTATTATAATGGCCTGTTCTACCAATTACAACATGTTAATTGTACGTAAACAAAATTCACTAAATTTATATCGCTTAATGATTAACATACCAACTTTCTTTCAAAGGGTGGGCAAGTCGTTTATTCTTTTGGATACTCAGGTGTATACATTTTAAGCCCTATTTTAATTGGAGGTATTTATGCAAACATTATCTGTTTGCTTTGTGATCATTATCTGATTTAAAAAGTTATTTTGGGATTTTTTTTACCCATATTAGATTCCGTTGATTTGGTAAATCGAACCCTAGTTTTAGCCATTTATAACTTTCCAATTATTATCAACCTTTTTGCTGGTGGTCTTGCTGCACAAAAATTTATCAGTTCTGGTCAATGGAGATGGGCTTATGGCCATATTTGTATCGTCATTTTTGTTGCAAGCGTTCCTCTTCTTGCTGTTATCTGGAATTTACAATTTAAAGCAAATAAATCTGGTCTTTTGAGAAAGGGTTCTACAAAATATATCAAAGCAGCATCTGAACCAAAGAAAGAAAGTTTATATGAAAAAACAATGTGGTTTGTTGGAGAAATTGATCTTGTGGGAAGTTTATTGCTTGTTGCAGGATTATTCCTTATTCTTTTACCACTTATTTTGGCTACATCATGGGGTGGATGGGGCAGTGGTAAGTCAAATACAAAGATCATAAAAACATGAATTAACACAGAATTATAAATATCTAGGTAGTGTTATCGGCTGTTTGGCTGCTGGTGGTGTTACTTGGTTGTTATTTGGTGTTTGGGAATGGAAAATTGCCGTTAAGCCGATTTTTCCGTTGCAACATTGGGAGTCTAAAAACCCAATTTGGGGAACATTGACCTTGTTTTTAATTTGGACTATTAACAACATGATGGATCTCCAATATTTCCTAAGTTATTTGCAAGTTACTCGGCGAGTAACACCTCTAATTGCATCGTATTTGGAACGTGGTGAAAATTGTACCAATGTTATCTTGCCAATCTTTATTGGCTATTTTATTCGTCGCACTCATAGATGGCGTCCATTTGTTTGGGTTGGAGCTTGTTTGGCTGTTCTAGGCCCAGGACTCATGATACCAGCAAGAAAGATGAGCTCATCTGGTGTATTTATTGTTATGGCACAAATTATTTTTGGTGCCTCTTCTGCTTTTCTCAATTTCCCTGTTCTTGTTGGTATCCAAGGCTCAGTTCCTCGTACAGGTATATATGATTTAAAACCAAAAAATATTTGCATTTATTTAATCATCAATTTATTTTAGATGTCGCTATCGTTACAGCATTATTTGAAGTAGGCGTAGCTGTTGCTGGTAGCATAGGATCGACAATTGCTGGTGCCGTATGGAACTCTGTCTTACCAGGTTTAATTCACAAATACGTGCCTGGAGAATATAATGCCTTGACAATTACAAAAAGTATTCCCGATATTTTGGCTTTACCAGAAGAGCAGTATAATGGTGTAGCACAAGCATATGATGAAGCCATGCATATTTTGGGCATAGTTGCTGTTTGTATTGGTGCATTTGCGTTTCTCTGTTCAACACAGATTAAAGGATATGATCTTGAAAATACTGACCCTGAACAAGAAGAGTTTGAGGCTCAAGAGAGAGATTCAGCTTTAGGTTAGTTAAATAATGATGATACCTTGTTTATTTTACTCGAGTTGACTTATATACAATGTTAGACGCGAACAATAATGAATCGATTATTGAACAAGTCAAAGGTAATGGTCCCAATACCACTCTCATAGAGAAATCATTAGATTATGTACAAACAGCAACTGCAAAAGAATCAGATCAAGAAATGAGTAAATAGATATCCCCTAATCACATGTATATAAACCTTATATATACCTAATACTTTGCCTTACATTACCTCCTTTTTTTTATTTCATTTTTATTTAAACAACTTGGTTAAATTGTATATTGGTGAATCCAATTTACCCAATGGGTTCAAAGGAAATAACTCGCTGAGTTAGGTCTGAAAATCTTTTGAGCTGGAACAAGTACAAATAAATTTCTGCTGTATACAACAAATCAATATGATTTAATTTTTTTTAGTATGGCTCTCAGAGCACATTGGTGCTTAAATATGCTTCTACTGCAACATTGTGCTTTTGGAATAAATTGATAGACGTTATGCTTTTTTTTTTTTTTTTTTTTTTTGCAAAGTTAGGTGCTAAATAAATAGAATTTAAAGAAATAATAGCATTGCTTAATAAAATTGCAACGTGAGCTAAGAATCAAGACATCTTTTACATTAATGTAAGGTATATATCAATCTTTTAAAAAGGAATTATGATTTTACAGTGTACAGTATCGTGGTTTGTCTTACACAACAATTAATGCATATGGTATGTAGTTTTTCGAATGTTACATTATTATTTTATTTAATATTTTGCATCGTGAAATCCAAAGTTTGTCTTTTCTGTTTTTATGAATATTGTTTTGAAGCGTTAAAGCATGCAGTCAGATAGTTTTGAAACAAGAACAACTAGAAAAAACTCATAATGTTTGATGGCTATTGAATTTGTACTGTATCCCATATTAAAGTCCATAAAAAGCGCTGATTGCCATTATACAAAAAACAATTTCATATTTTTAATCGAAAATGACAGCATTTTGTAAAAAAGTATAGCGTTTAATGTTAAAGAACTATAGGATAAAAATACAAAATTTCATTAAGGAACAGCAATACATGCATTTCAATTATAAATATCTCTATCACTTTTTTGAAACCGTAATACATAATATAAAAGGTATAATCGCATGAAAATTGCATTGGTGTGAAAGTATTCCAAAACTTTTTGCAATTATTGTTAGTTGATAAGATACTTCAGAAAAATACCGTTCGCATTATTCTGCTACTAGCACACCATGTTATTGACATGAGTCTTGAAATAAAAGTTTACTATTAGACTATGAGCGCATTGACTTAAAATTGTCCTAAAATTGACTGTAGAAATTTGACATACAAAATATGGGAGTTTTTGTCGCATTTAGCAGATCCTGTTAAAGTTTACTCTACATTTTTGGCTTTAGCGGAAAATATTGATTCTCCATCAAGATATCAAAATTAGGGATCCAAGTGTAGCTCACAGTTTATTTCAAATGAGTCCCAAAATCGGTTTGATGACAAATTGATCGAAAAATAGTAAAAAAAAAAAAAAAAAAAAAAAAAATAGTAAAAAAAAAAAAAAAAAAAAAAAAAAAAAAAAAAAAAATTGTGTAATGGCTTATGAACTGCAAAATAAATTGAAGTACAGTTTTAGATTTTGCATTTACCTTCTTATTAAAATTTAAATAAATGTTTTGCAATATGTTTTGCGTAAAATGAGATTAAAATTTTGAAAGTTTTTAAAAATACATACTATTTCTTATTAAAAATGTTTACAGTAAAATATAAACTTTTGAAATGATGGGCTACAAAAATATCTATTGATCTAGTTATAACTGAATATTCTGTTTAGAGAAAACGAGATTTTTATTTTTTTTTTTTTTTTTTGAAATTCGAAATTTGGAATGTGTGAATACCCATAAAAAGGGAGGGTACTTTTTTTTGTGCACATTTTTGAAAATATCTTTATGAAAAATTAATACTTGTAATTTAATACAAAAAGATCGAAAAAATAATTTTTTAAAAAAGTGCTCCAAATTTTTAGATACATATACTGTATATGTTATAGAGCACTTTGAAATAGCAAAATTTATTATTGTAAAGTATTAATAATCTTATTTTTTGCAGGGAAATTGAGGCTCAAAGTTTTAAATATTTTTAAGCAGAAAAAAAAAACAGGTTTCATTGTGAAAATTTTACTTTAATTTTTAGTAAGTAAATGTAAGCTAATAAAATCAAGATACATTATTTGTATATTTATTACACATTAAGTGCAACTTCAAAATTCAATTTTGAAACCTGATTTGATTTTATAAAATCTTTCAAAGAATATCTAAAACACTTCATACTGTTGGAAAAGCTGATACATTATTGTCTTTTTAAATTGTATTTTATTTATTGACTTTAATAATAATTCACATACATTATAAGTTAAAAAAATTCATATTATAATCACTACGGGATAAAAGGTTTGAAATGAGGTACAAACTAAAACTTTTCTGAAAAACCTACTATGACAATCGCTGAAGAAACTGTTATGTGTGAAGATAGTATTGGAAAGGTATAACTTTATAGCAATCTTATATAGAGAAATAAATAACTGCAAATTTTAAAATTGCTATTTTTGCGTTTTTTCCCATAGTGCATTTTACCATTTTGACCTCAACTCGAGGAAGCTAATGTGATTATAATTTTGTGTATAAACAAAAAACGTACCTACCGTTGCAATAGGAACTCATTTGTATCTAGCATTGTTGTCAAATCGGGTTTTACCGGCCAAATTTACTAGTAAAAGCTGGGTTTAACATTCAACAACATCCCTATTTGAATTTATATTTGGCGAGAACTGGTGATTTTACGACGTTACTGGCCTCCCTAGATGTAAGAAAATATGATAGAATATGGGATGGTGAATGGGATGATTCAAAACAAATATTTTCATTAAAGCTTTTTATCTACTTTGACATCCGGCTATATATATATATACGTTATAACTACTAAAATTAATTGATGCGCCTCTCTTCCCATTATTCCTCACCTGTGTTGGTCTAACGGTGATTTGATATTTCAATACGACCTCGTCAACTGTAGAGATGGTCTCAGACACTACTCCTTCAATCTTAGTTTCAAATATATGACGCGTTCCACTTATGCTGTTTCCTTTACACTCCAAATATATGTTCTAATCCTGCTGTGCGGTGTACCTGTTATAGATTTTATTACTTCCCTGCTTTTGGTGCCTTGTTGGAAATAATCCTGGTGGAACTCATAGGCCTTAGCAATATACTCCAGGTGTGGTGCCCTGGTAACCCCGTTAACGCGAACTTCCCTTGTGGAATACCAAGACTTCGAGTCCAGTTATTATATCAATCAACTGTATATTTAATAATTTTCTTTCACTTTCCCCAAACTCATGATCATTCCTATATATTTTTTCCTTCGCCCCCTTACCTTTTGTCACAGAGCCCGTTTATCAAGTCTTACTTCTCCCTTTGCCATGGGGTACAGTTTGTGCTGAACTAAGATACTATTTCCACACATAAGAAATCAAATGTCATCTCAAATAACACTATGTTCTAATATTCAAATAGAGATGACATAGATTTAATCATAAAATATGAAAAGTATGAGTAACGTAACATACAATAATAAAATAAACTGAATTATATAATAACGAGTAGAATCATAAAATAAACCTGAAAAACTCATAGACCAAGGTAAGGATTGTTCTATGTGGATCATTAAAAAAATATGTCGAAAAACAAACATTAAAAAGGCGCCTTGATTATGTAAATCAAGAAGCTCAATATAAACCTTAAATCACGGACAAACTAATATATTTATCAAAAGAATAAACATATGGATATCGCATGCGTAAAATAGAATCATACTTTTGTGATTCAATAAAAAGCATGAGTAGACGCATGTAATGTAGCATGGTCTGATAAACATTATGGTTTAACAAATACTCTAAATTGGTAATCCCGTGATTCCTAATTCAGATAAATCACTGACAGTTACAGTAAAACTGCCAGGCATAATGAAATTACAAATAATATAAATAGAGTAGAAATATAGACTTATTGCACACTATCCATTTTTTTAATAAAGAAGGATTTGAACTGTATCTTTTTTAAAGCTTTTCTCATTTTACTGCACAGTTATAGGGCTTTAAATAATGAAAAAAAAACGTATTTTATTTCCCTAAAAAAAAAGAATAATTTATGCTATTAATATGATGACATATAATATATAATGTGAATTATTACAAAGGTGTTTCAAGTAAAGTTTAGTATATATTCAATTAAAATTTTAAACTTTTTTTTTGAAGATATGCACCACTTTTTATAAGCGTGGTTCAAATTCAAATAGTTTGTATAATACACAAAAAATTATCTATCGACCTAACCATAAATAAATGTTCGGTTACATTTGTTACATCCACAGTTCTGTGTAGTTATCTTGGTTAAGATTATGACACAGTTTAGTAGGACATGTTCTGTATTGCTGTGTAATATGTTATAAAGCTCAGTTAATATCGTGTAATATGGAATTATTGTATAACATAGGTTTGATTGGATATATAAATATGTACTTATTTAGATTAGTCTTAATTAAAGAAGTTTGGATATAAAAGAGATGCTTTCCATCTTATAATAAAGTTCTTTAGTTTTTGTGTGTGATTTAATTTATTCAGTTCCTGTATTAAATTATACATTTTTTCTTGCAACAATATTTATCTAAAATCTTGTGGCAATTCATTCCTTTTTTTAAAAATTATGTAGTGAATTTCAAAATATTCGTTAAATTGTGCATCGGTTATTTTTTATTCTTGCCATTACACTATGGCTTACTGGATGCTCTCAGAGCACCTGTATATGTTCAAATGGGGCCGTTAATAGGCTCTTGAGGTCTTCGATGCGCTCATATGAGAGCTTCTCAGATATTGGCCGAAAAGTTAATTAATGAAAAGTTAGAAAATACTATTTTCAAACATAAATTCTTCTATTTTAGTTAATTACAAGCTTTTTTAGTGTGAAGTATCATTATGTACGTCAAATATTTAAAAAGATATGCGTATCCAGTGTTTCCAAATTATGAAGAAGCTTCAATTTTGATGCGACCACAAGCATATCGATGGTCTTCAAACGGAGCATTTATTTGTACTTTACTTAAAGCTGATGTTCCAATATTTCACTATACATTATTATAATTTCTCAATGAATATACCTGCAAATCGTACCAAAAATTGAGTACTGAAAAGTTGTTCAATTCATTATGTACAGTATACTATATAATGATCGGATTTACGATTATGTATTTAAAAAAGAGTACAATTAAAAGAAATGAGTAACCAATCAGTTCTTCAACTATGCAGTAAAAACAAGATAACGTTTATTTCGATATGAAAGTCTTGCCTTTTATAATAATTTATTATTGAGTTTCTGAGATACAATTAAGAGTGGTATTGAACTAATAGATCTATTTGAGAGTAATTTATGAATTGATGTTAATCAATCATAATTAATCCGTGATTGCAGAGCTTGTGAGTTGCCTTGTTTTAACGCTGCGCTTGTTGTGCCTGGATTGTGATTTGATATATCTTGACAGCTACTTGAATGATTAACCGCTGAGGTTAAAGAGTATGGTGTCATGATTTGAGTGGTCCGAGCCTTTCGGTTAATTGATTGAGAAATAATAAACTATGCGTTTCTTTTATCCGATTCTAGACTTGTTCTTTCATATTCTAAATAGTAATCAATGGTTTGTATAATCTATTGATTGGTTATAGTAGAAGGCGATAGAATATGGTATTTGGTGGAATACAACACTTTATACTGCCTGTTCAATATAAATCTACTTGATACATAGTAAGTCATTGCCAAAAGCAATATTAAAAAATACACTACTACCATCAACGTTCACCACAAAGCGCTTCTTTCTAATAACCAAACTATATCAGGAACATTAGTACGTCTTATAAAATAGGCGTTTCCTATATTTGATTCCAAGCTTGGTTTTTCATGTTCAAATAGTAATCAACGAATTGTATGATTTATTAATTATTTATAGAAGGCGATAATGTATGATACTTGGTGAAATATTGAGAGTTATAAGTAAATAACGATTATTTCCAATACAATAAAATAAAGAAGGCTACAAGTGATTATATCACGGAGAACGTAGGGTCTTTATTATTAAGTTAAAAAAGGAAGCCAGGAACCATCAGGTCCTGGTTTCTAAAAGTATTTATACTATTTCAATTCTATCTGGATGTCAGATTCAATATGGAATTGAGTTGATATTTAACATAAATAATAGGCAAGAAACCGATAAATATAACAGTGAGATAGATCTTGGTAAGCTCCATCAGGTTAAATTAAGTTTTTTTTTTAAATATTGATTTTTCGTACAGATATCCTCAAAAATGTGTAAAAAAAGAATATCCTCAATTTTGCTCCAAAAAAAGACCAGTATACCCTCGTCCAAAATTTTCAATTTGAGAGAAAAAGTCGATAATTTCTTTATAAAAAAATGCTGAATTGCCACAAGATTTTAGATAAATATTGTTGCAAGAAAAAATGTATAATTTAATACAGGAACTGAATAAATTAAATCACACACAAAAACTAAAGAACTTTATTATAAGATGGAAAGCATCTCTTTTATATCCAAACTTCTTTAATTAAGACTAATCTAAATAAGTACATAATTATATATCCAGTCAAACCTATGTGATACCATAATTCCATATTGCACGATATTAACTGAGCCTTATAACATATTACACAGCAATACAGAACATGTCCTACTAAACTGTGTCATAATCTTAACCAGGGTAACTACACAGAAATGTGGATGCAACAAGGAAATAAAAAAAAAGAGAGCGTAAAATTTCTTCATAATTAAATATGTTGAAGAGCGCTTTAAAGCAAGTAAGTTTTGTTATTAAAAGCTGTCAATATAGCTTCATGTTTTGTAGAAATATAAAAGCTCAAAGTTTTTAATTTTAATAATAAAATATCTGTAAATATCCGAAATATTAAAAACAAAAAGTTATACCAACTGCTAAAAATAAGATATTTTTGGATATTTGTTTTTAGATGAAAGTTGAGCTTCTCAGGCTCCTTAGCATACACAGTCAAACCTCAGTTTAAGGGCGCCTGTGGTTTCTTTTAAAAAGTCCCTTATATCGAGGACTTCCCTTAAATCAAATTTAAAACACAGATCAACTTCAATTCTAAGAAAGGAATAAAGGCATCTTAGATGATCACACCACATCCTTAATCCATGATGGTAATGATGAAATTGGCGATTTGGAAGAAACAAATGATGTTATTCCTGTAAATGAAGAAAAATACTAGCAAGTTTAGGTTATTATGTTACTTCAAACTTTGTTACTACAAATAATGACGATTTCAAAATACTTAAAGATATGATAGATTTCTACTTACGATATATATAAAAAAAAAAAACCGCAACACAACAATGCAGTTGCAATCAAATTACATTAAATGAGATTTTTCTCAAAAGATTAAAAAACATTTTCAGTATTTACATCTAGTAAAAAATTTTGGACCTAAACTGTTCTTTTTTTTTTAATTTTGGGGCTAATAATATTATAATAAAATAAGGGAAATGTGGAAAAAAAAAGTTCCCTTAGATATAAATTCGAAATAAGGGGTTTTAAGCTGTAAAATTTGTCCACCAGTCTTTGGTGGATACAAAAACCTCCTTTATATCGAGGTTTCCTTTATATCGAGGGACCTTAAATCGAGGCTCAACTTTAATTATTTCTTAGTGTTATTTAATAAATAAAAAAGTAAAACAGGGATGAAAAATGGGACCCAGTTTTTAAGAAAAAAAAACTGTAGATTTCACCTGTTTTTGAGTCTTTCTCGAGATTAGTATTGTTGTCTAGTCAAGTTTCACAAGCCAAGTCTACTAGTACAAGCCTGGCTCGGCAACAACCCTACTCGAGATATAGAATAGGTTTAGAAATGGGTAGCGTAATGCAACCAATTCAAATGTATTTAGTAGTGTCTAAGGTATAATCTAAAAAGTGTTTAGTATGGGATTAGTTATAGAAAAGGGTATGGATACCATTTTTATCAACTTTTCAAGAAATTTTATGCAAAATAAGGAGAACTGACAGGTGTCGAAGTTAAACAATCAAAAATATTTTATATGCGGAAACTGATATTTGGCATGTTGGTGGATGTTCCCAGGACCTTCATAGGTGCGCAAGTTGAAACTCATTTGCATTGATATTGGCCGATTTCAATAATAATTAACTCAAAAGCTATTTAAACCAGTGTATATTGAGAAATTGAATATGCCTTAAAAAACCTGTAGCAATATTTTGTCATCTCATTTTTTTTTTGCAGGCTAAATGCAACAGGAACCAGCAATTGCTTACTTTTCAAATCAACAATATCCTAACATTTGGGGAAAAGTAGAGATTTGTAGAGGTAAACTGTATGTAATAATAACAACCTATATACTTTAGTGCTTGCAAAAATCTTAAAAAGTTTAATTCAATAAAGCAAAACACATATAATTTTATTTAATATATTTATTTAGTACTGAAGTAAGTTGGTGGGGAAGGGGGAATAATTATATGTAATAATTGTAAATGAAAGATTGTTTTTATAATAGCAAATTAAAAAATAAAAGAATAACATGATCCATTATTATTTTGGTTAATTTTTTTTTTCAGTTTGTTTTAAAATATGGGTTTACTGAGCAGCCTTGGTATCAGCAGCAACAGGAGCTTCTGTAGCGTTCTTTGTGGGTTCAGCAGATGATGCAGAAGGAGATCCATGTGCACTTAATTTATCACCCTATTTTTTTTAAAAAAAATTTAGTAAATGCACACACAAACACGCAGCACAAATTAATTTACCTGAATCTTTTTAGCTTCATAATGAACAGCAGCGATTTGAGCAAGTGTTTGGTTAGCGAGATCTTGAACCTTCTGTCCAGTGGGTGTTTGAAGAGCAGCTTGAGCTTTTGTTTGAGCAGTTTGTGCAGCAGTTTGAACCTTTTCACCAATCTTGTATTTTTGATCAATACCAACAGCCTTATCCCAAATACGATACTTTTCATCAAATTGCTTTGCACTGGATTGCAAAGTACTTAAAAATCCAGTTAAACGGGTACTGACATTGTACTTGTTGTCGTACTCGAGACCCTTGGCAACAACGTGATCTTGGAGCATGTAGCCGTTAGCCAAGATCTCGGCAGCAATACGTGATTTGGCTTTGCTTTCTTGGGTTTCTTGTTGTTCGGGACTATCAATGGATTTCTCGTTATCTGCAGTACTAGGGATATCGAAATAAGGTGATGCGATAATATGGCTATCATCAATCAAGGCTATACAATGTAAAACAAATATTAACAAAACATGAAACTGGTTACACATTTTGTTTACCCCAAAAAATAAAAATAAAATAAAAAAAAAACTTACCATTACTCAAGAGAGCTGCTGTTTTGGCGGCAGATTCACGCTCAAAGTTGATTAAAGCAATTTGATGCTTTTCATCTTCTTCATCACTAAATTTTTACATGTCAGATTATAAATAAATCCCAAAAAAAAACCACGATATAGCCTTACATTTTTAATTCAAATTCCTTGATTTTACCACAGAACAAAAAGAATTCCTTGACTATAGAAACAATGATAAATCAATAACTGTATATACGCGTTTCAGCTTCGGTGTACTAACCAGTTTGTTCAGTAGATTCAAGGGCAATATTCTTGACAAGCACATAGTTGGGAGAGGGAGTCTCGGGGATCTTTACGAAATGTCAGTTTGGCTATCTAATTTTCTTTTTGTCAAACTTACAGAAATATTCCATTTGGCCATTTTGTATTTAATGTTTTATTTTTCGTGTGTGTTATACGGGAAAAAAGAAAGAAAAAGAGGGCAGAAAACAGTGATTTGGGGGGATTTTATACTCCATTTTCATTTTCCAAACTAAACTTTCATGTGATTTAACAATGATGGTGATGATGACGATAAGCACTTTTTTTTTTTTTTTTTTTTTTTTTTTTTTTTTTTTTTTTTGGGTTGTGAAATGGTGATACACAGATAACACAGCATTAATTTTTTCATACGAACTTGATAAATATATGTATGATACTAATTCACAAGATGATGGTACCTTTTCTTATATTATTTTATATAAAACAATGCCTTTATACGAATTTTCTAAGTGCCCCACCACGTGTGTTGCATTAACCACTTATTTAAACTGAAATATGACGTAAATTTTGCAAGAAACCCTTGGCGGTAAAAATAAGCTATATATCGGGGATGTGCTGTGTTTGTCAATCATCATCATCACACTAGATACTCGATATAATTGGCAAAGTCTTTAAGCCATTTAAAGTAAATAAATCTGGAGTGAAGAGCCAGAAAGTAAACGGACAATTCTGTAACACTGAAATTTCAATGGCATTTGATTATTAGAAATAAGCATTTTGGCAACTCAATGAAAGCTGATCTCGTAATTATACTGTAACCACTGACAGTAGAAATTGAAGTCTGATTTAAATACCAAACAACTTATCGGGATTCGCACTATTTTAGAATATTACCATGTTTCCCTTTAAATATTACTTTTAGAGCTTCTTCTGAGCTACCACCAACAAAATTCATAGGGCCGATCAATACTGGCACATGTATATCTAAAAGAAGAACGCTTGATATATAAATTTATTAGGGGTTGCAGCTGTGTTATATAGTTGATGTGTTTTAATTCACGGTCAAGAGTTAGTGAACATGAATACACTAGAACTAAGTAGGTTTATGTTAGCAAAATTCATTGCTTCCTGTTAGTAGTACTGTATATCGTGATAATGCCTTGTAATACAGTGTTAGAAATCAGTAATGTATCTTTAGACAATAAAATTTTAACGTGAATTGTTATAAAATAGAATTTATAATGTGGCACAATAGTTTTGTATAATGTACGACCGAACATCAAAATATAAAAATAGCTTTTATCATATGCGAAGTTTAATGTGAAATTTTCCTTTAATATTTCTTGCTATACTAGTCCAATATTGAAAGTCTTTCGTTCTTAGGCCTTTTGATGTATTCTGTATAAGATAAATTTTATTTGGTATATCAAATTGGTCTAAATCTATTCATGAGTTTTTGCATAAACACTAAAATAATAAGCCTGTCAACGAAAAAAAAAAAAAAGTTGATCATGTAAACTTTACATAGATAACTTATTTTTCTTTACTTTCAAGCCATTGCAAAATAAATAAAGCTCTTAAAATTTTTGCTTTATGCTTCGACTATAATCCGGAATACTATATTTAAATGGTTAAATGATTTAAATCGAGAACCTGGAAAAATTAGATGCTGGAATTAGCAATATTATTGAATGCATGTCTCCCTCTCTTTGCAGAAACATAATAGTTGAGAACTACCATTGAATCGAGATATTGCGCAATTTGGTCATACACTACTGTATTTTTCAAATGACCAGACTAGCAGCGGTCCAAACAACATTAGGCAATTGTAGCCAACTAGAATTGATCAGACTGGGAGACAAAAGTGACCTTATTGATGGTAGAATCTTATAATTGCTAAGAAAAACAAAGTAAGGTTCAGTACAATATTTGTCGTATATCTCTGAACAGAATTCTACTGATACTATAAATGATCCTCCGACGACATTTACCTAAATTTTCAAGGCCATTGGTACAGATGTCTATGACAGATAAAGGACAGAACAGAAACTGTCGATTAATTTAACTTTTGAATTTTGCACAAAATGATATCCCTCTTCATTTAAAACCAACCTTGTAATGAGATTAATAATTCTTAGATGGCGTAAAATATCTCACATTAAAAATTGGATTGAGGAGTAGATTCTGTTTACATACTACAGTCATAACTTGCCATAGTAGTATGGAAGATGGAAGTAAAAGTATCTAATGTATCAGACTGTCAATTATATCGAATTTGGTACACTACATTGTACCGGTCTGGAGTAAGTAGTAAAAGGAAGAATTTTGTTCTCAAGCTTGCGGACTATAACAAAAAGCTACATAATTCATGCTAATTTATGGTAAAAAACTACAAATAATTGTTCATGAGTTCCGTCAAAAACGGTTCTATTCATCGATTTTGAAATTTTTATGGTCAAGAAGTGAATGCAAAATATGCGTACATTTGGTGTGATTTAACGCATAATTCGGTATTTGAAATTGATCTGTGCATGTTATAAAAAAATATTGCATTTGTCAGAGCTATACTACATACATACAAACAGTTACTTTACTTTGGACTAGAAAACTGTTTATATTGTTTATACAACAGCTAAATTTTGACTTGATTTTATTTGAATATACTGGATAAACTGTTCAATTACTAAAAATGTGGGCTGTGCATAGATCTGTAAACTATCTTTGTACAATGCAACCAATAAAGGCCTGTAAGATTATTATTGTCATACGTCAAGAATACATAGAAAGAAATCTTATCCTTAAAAAGTAAAAAGGAGGGGTAAAAGGAGGAAGAAGTAAATGACCGTGTGTCTCTTTTTAAAGATTGGTCAGTGCACACAAACGAGTTTTAATATAAATCTAAATGATTATATCAAAACGAATCAGGCATTGACACACATGCAACAATTTACAAAATATAAAAACTGTATTTATTTATGTATACACAATTAGAAAAAAGAAGGGTAAAAAGAAATAAGATGTGTGTTGTTGGTTATATAATTATAATTATTTTTTTTTTTTTTTTTTTTTTTTTTTAGTTAAAAGCTCTACCATTAGATAAAGTAGCATACATGGCTTCAATTTGAGACTGATAGACCTTCTTTGCAGTCTCACGTTTCAATTTAAATGTAGGAGTCAAAAGATCATTTTCAATAGTAAATTCATCAGATGTAACATAAATAGCTCTAATTTGCTCGAAACCCTTGAGATCGTTTTGCTTACCATATGCATTCAAAGCCTTTAAGAAATCCTTCTTTACATCTTCGTTTTCATATGATTCAGTAACAGTAACTGAAGGATGATTTTTAGCCAACCATGCAGGATAAGATTCTTTATCGGGAACTACAACGCCAACTAAAGAAGCTTGCATGGAATCACCATAAACATATGCTTGAGCAACCAATTCATGCTTTTGGTAAACACCTTCAATCTTTTCAGGGGCAATATATTCACCCTATTACACAAATGTATTAATTAACCATGACTAATATACAATTACTACTTGTGTATACTAACCTGAGATAATTTGAAAATATTCTTTAAACGATCGATAATAACAACACGGTTTGCGGAATCGAATAAACCAATATCACCTGTATGTAACCAACCATCTTGATCAATTGTTTCGGCTGTCTTTTCAGGAGATTTGTAATATTCACGCATAAGTGAGTTACCGCGAATACAAATTTCACCACGAGGGTAAGGTTTATCTGAGGCATGATATTCCATGTCAGGTACATCAACCAATTTGATTTCGGAACATGGAAAAGGTACACCAACAACACCGGAAGTGTTATCATCAGTGATGGTCTGTTTTTTAGTCATGTTAATTACTAATATACTCAATCATCAACACAACAACTTACCAAACAACCAGCACAGAAATTCTCGGTTTGTCCATAACCTTCAAACACTGTTGCAGAAAAACAAATACGCATGAAATCCATTACATCGGGTGAAACTGGTGCAGAACCACTAAGAATAAAACGAAGTCGACCGCCAAGCTTTTGGCGAATCTAAAGTAAGAAAAGGATTTAGTAATTGACCACCATTTATCAATAATAATAATAATAAAAAACTTACACCACCAAAGACAACACGATCCCAAAGCCAATGATGTACAGACTTGTTAAGATTAGCTTTCTTTGCAGCAAAAGCAGTATTAAAGAGATAAGCAGATACACCGCCCTTTGCCTTGACACCAGCTAAAACTTTATCGTAGATACGATTGAAAAGTCTAGGAACAGAACAGAAAACTGTTGGTTTCAATTCAGCAATATCATCTAATAGTTTGAGAGTATCACCCTAAATGAATATAAAATAAATTACGTAAGTGATATTGTTGATTTTGTATACATGTTTGTTTCTTTTTTTTTTTTTTTTTTTTTTTTTTTTTACCTGATAATAACCAAGAGCAGCACCCTTGAATAAATGAATACCTTGAGCAGCACGTTCAAATACATGAGCAAGAGGAAGATATGAGATATAAACATCTTCTTTTGTAATTAAAGCAAATGTTCCTTTATCACCCACAGCAGAAATACCAGAAATAGCTGCTACGCTAGCAGCTTGAGTCAATACAACACCTTTGGGAACACCTGTGGTACCACTATATATTCAAGGTTAGACAAAAATATTGAATACAAACATAGGGTGTTATAGATTTTCCAATGTTTCCCTGAAATCTCCTTCCCCTCTTCCCTTTCTATTCCCTTCTCTCTCCCCTTCCGCCCCTATTATTTTTTATTCGAATTTACCTAGTATAACAAATAGTTGCAATATCATCTGCCTTTGCTAATTCAGTTTCCTCAGTAATAGGAGCACCTAATGCTTCTACTTCCTTGAAAGTGTATACAGCTAAACCAGCAGCTTCTGCAGATTGCTTGGCTGCAGCTTCAATAATATCATCCATAACAATAACAGTTTTGATGGAAGGAAGCTGGCCTTTAAGCTTTGTGATATTATCAAGCTTATCGGCGCTCAAAACAATAAATTCCATATCTGTTTGGTTAACAATGTATTCCATTGCCTCGGCACCTAATGTGTCATAGAGCGCGACAATAATGAAAGCTTGTCTATAAGCAGTTAATTCTGTCATGGTCTAGATATAAAGTTTTTTTTCTTTTTTAGAATTCAATTGACAAACAATATATTTAAATGTATATATTTTACCCATTCAGGTCTGTTAACAGCATAAACACCAATAGATTGTTGACGTTTTAAACCAAGTTGAATTAAACCTTTGCCATAATTTTCGATACGTTTATAAATCTCGGGATGACTTTGCCAAACATATTCTTTGGCAACACCATTTTCGATACGACGAGTACCCATAAAAGGTCTATCTAGATGAATTGTGTATATATTATGTTAATATTTTATTGGTTTGTAAAACTGATTT
Source organism: Mucor plumbeus (assembly GCA_016758945.1). Classification (NCBI taxonomy): domain Eukaryota; kingdom Fungi; phylum Mucoromycota; class Mucoromycetes; order Mucorales; family Mucoraceae; genus Mucor; species Mucor plumbeus. The sequence continues at coordinate 37,359 of JAEPRC010000093.1, forward strand.
AAACAAACCTCCAGCTAATTTATAACCATGAAGATACATGTCCCAAAGAGTATAAACATTTTCAGGATGATCGACCATCTTGTCTGCAAATTTAAAATGACGGTAAGGAACTGTTTCGCCATCTTTTTGAACAGCACCAGGTACTGGAATAGCATAAGGAGGTTGGAAAGCAGGAGCCATTTTTTTTTTAAAAAAAATATTTATAATCAGAAAAAGAAAAAACAAAAAAAAAAACAAAAAATGGGAAAAGAAAGGGGAAATAGAGGTTTATATAATAAAAAGATGTTCGTACTTTTATTAGTGACCTTTTTTAATGGTTTGGTTTAGTTTGGGGGTGCTACAACTACTACTACATCTATGGAAAGAAGGAGAGAGAAATACAAGGCAGTAAAACAGCAGAGAGAGAGAAAAAAAAAACAGGTACAATGTCACACAAACATGGAACCCCAAATATTTTTTCTTATTCTTCTCTTTTAATGCGTAACTTTCCATCTTGTGTTAATTCTGGTACAATACCCATTTGTTTCAATTCATCTGTTTCTAAAACTTGCTCTGGCTTTAACTCTTCAATTAACTTTTGATTTTCTTGATTATTTTCAAGTATATTTCTTAAAGCAACAGTTGCATATTCTCGAAGATCTGTAATGTTGTGTAAGCAAAAAAAGCCCCTATAAAGGTTAAATCTCATGACAAGCAATATTTTCTCATAAACTCCTTACATGGATTTGAATCATCAATTTTAAACTGACACAGAACAAGTGGAATTCCACCTAGTTCACGTATCTATATAGCTTATTTTTTTAGAAAAAAAATATTCCAAGAAAACGTCTAAAAAAAAAACAAACAAACCTTGTCTTGCATTGATTTGTCCTTGTAGCAAATTGTTCCCATCATACGAACGCATTCTCTTTTAAGAAAATTAAATCCTGCTTGTGGATCATCTTGAGATGGTGATGGGACCTTAATTGTCTCAAGGTGACCGAGCATATCTGAATTGGTGTTAATAAAATGTTTATCTTTTTCAATTTTGAACAAAAATAAAATCATTACCAGTGACAAGAGATAATACATCAATATCTGCCAAGAGTAGTTTAGTGCCTTGACGATGATCTTCGTCCAACACAAACATTTCATTTAGGATTTGAAGCAGCAAGACAATTGCAGTATAAACATTGGAAATTTGATCCGGTTGTAATTGGCTACCTGCTGTATCTTTTACTTGAACAATTACTTGTAGTGCTTCTTTTCCAATAATGCTTAATTGAATAGTGAGAAACTTCAACTCCTCGTGCTTTATGAACGTTGGGAAGGTTTCTTTTTGCTTGTACGCATGAATTTTGGAATCTAATAATTTTAATAGAATGACTTGATGATCACTGATTGGATTCTTATCACTTTTTTTAAATGTTTATTATTGACCTCATATTATAAAAACTCTTTAAAAACTTACCTTTTATCATCAATATTTTGATACAATGTATTAAAATGACCAAATGTAAACAATTCACTAATGACTGTATATCTAATAGCAAACTTTTTTTCTAGTAACAACATAATGGCGTGTGAGAATAATTTAAAATTAAACTTTACCCCAATTCAAAATTTTTGTTTTCTTCGTTTCCATGTAACCTTTCAATATCTCCTAATATAGCAGCAATGATACCTTGACCTATTGGTTTAGAAACTAATAAATCACTGTATATAACAATTTTAGTATTCTTTTTTTTTTTAAAAAAAAAAATTAAAGTTACTATTATACCATCTTTCTTTACTTCCACGAATACAATTAATTATTAATACAAGAGTGCTCATAATTAAATCCGAATTGCTCTTGGATAACATGAAACTCCAGACAGAACCTCTTTTTTCATTAGACATCCAAACTTTCCATATGAAATCAATCGCTGTTGCATTATTTGTAATCATGTTACAAATGGCCTGAGTACATACTTGAAGAATCATATTATTGTCACCTGTCAAAAAAAAAAAACATTAATTAGATCTTTATCATATTTGGGAAATTTTTTTTTTTATTTTACTTGGGCTAGCTATTTTCTCAGCTAATAATTCCTCAATTTTGTACAATGCTCCATATTGACTATAACATAGAATTAGTTATTAAATACTACAGGCATAAATAAAAACTCACATTGCCAAGTGTTGATTATTAAATACTCCTGCAACAACATTTCGAGTTAATTTAATTAAATTAATAATGCATTGTTCATTTGTATCTTGTGAAAGTGTCAAAAATGCTGCATTAGATAATTTCCAATAGTCATCAGATCCACCTAATTGCACTCTATTTTGTTTCTAGAATTACTACAGATTCTTTTTTTTTTCCACATTTCAAAAAAAAAAAAAAAAACCCCCACCTAAATGTATTATCTTGAAGCGTTCTTTTTACTGCTTGTTCCAATTCAATTTCAAGCTTATTAGAAGTTTCGATTCCATTCTTATAATTCAACAAATGATCTAGCGTATCATGCATCTTTTTTAAGTGATTGATTGGAAAAGGATGATTAGAGAATCCCTATTATTCATCAAAAGTTTAATACAGTCGGAGGAAAAAGCGTCACAAGAAATGCTAGTTTTGAACCATGCAATGGTCATGCATTCATGCAATATTTTTTTTAAATTTGATGGCTATTTTATTTTGACCCTTCCTCACAGGAATGCAGTATCAACATGAAGCAAACGAAAAAAAAAAATTATAAAAGAGGATAATATTAAAACTAGGCTTATCTTTATTTAAAAAAGAATCAATTAACCATCTATTTCTACTGCCAGTAGCGGTTATATTTCTACTAAACCAAGGGTGAAGCACACAGCATAAAGACTTTACGAGGTTATTCGAAATATAACAAAAAAACTGGGAATTAGAAACTCTTAGGAGCATAAAAATGAGGGACAGCTGTGAAAATGTATAAAAGAGTTAACTCGGTTAGGTTGTGTGGAAAAACATTTTGGGTAACAGCAAACAATTTATGGTATTTGACATTAATAACCATTGGGTGATCATTGATTTAAAAAGACAGGTTCAACTTAGATAGCCCCTGATCTATGGTGATCATAATACTTGCCTAAATATAATCCTCGTCAATATATTTACTATTCCAAGTTTGGTCCATGTTAATACTTTTCTCTAGATAGATAGCATTAGCTACCATAATTAAAAGTAAAAAATGCCAACTAATGCTATGAAACAAAAATTGATATAGCAGTTTTAAGTAGTTTGTATTTAACACACATTTTTATTTCTTAATCTTTTATTTATAAAGCTGCCATAACAAGTGCAACTGTTTCTTTCTCGCTCTTCATACAGCTTTGTCGCATATACAATGGGTTTTAGCAGGCATATAATAGCAATACGGAGTACTATATTTTTTAAGCGTCTGAATTTTTTTTTTAGAAAAAATTTCATGCTAAATATATTAATAATAAATACTCAAAGCAAAAATCCGTCAGTTTATATACATAATTGTTAGTTTTTAGCACTATTTTTGTTATAAAGGTTATATTATTATGATAAATAATGAAAAAGTACCAAATTTATACTCAATCTTCCGGAAACAGTTCGGCTGTTCGGACAGCCCGGTATTATCGGAGAATGAACAAGAAGTATCACCATAAAAAATACAACTTTTAGTATATGTAACCTCGTGGTGATTCATGTAATTTTGTACACTGGTAATACCTGTATATATGTTTTAAGGATTGATGTTACAATCTATTCTAGAACACTATAACGTAAAGAAGCCCAATCTATCCAAAAACACAAATTTCCAGAGAAATTCTGTGTAAATTTGTTTTATAATTTTTGTAAATATAATGGCAAATGCATGAAATATGATATATAAATATGCCACTATTATAAAAGTAAAAGCTACCTGTACGCAGTAAGACCATATACTTAGTAAGTATAGAATATGTGTTACCTATTACTACCATGCACAAAAATAACCAACTCTGTTAATCATTACACCTCTCCTTTTTTTTTTCCCGCTTCAATAGTATTGCGTTTGTTTGATATATACGGAGCTGCTTAAAACAAATTTCATGAAGATAGCTTTTAAAAAAACATACACAGTAACCATTTTATCAATAACGACATTGATAATGGTTGATGCTATTGATGTCTCTCCTCGAAGTGCAACAGGTAAGCCAAATGTAAGTAAAAGATTCATCTTATATATTCATATATTTGAAACAGATTGCGCTTTATTGTCAAATAAGATCTATTGTTATGGTGGTTCTGTAATGGGAGACATCTCAAATAATGATGCGTTGATTGTACTTGACATGGCAAAAAATAAAGATACGACATCGTATCAAAGCTTAAACAGCCAATGGGATTCTATTCCAATTGCAATGAATTTTGGAAAAAGAAGTGTTCCTCAGGTTGCATCAATGCCAGATGGAAAACGATTACTGATCTATGGAGGATACAACTCAGATGCTACAACAAAACTTTCTAGCCAAACAATTGCTTACAATACAGAGACTGATGTTTGGGAGTCTTTGCCTAGTTTTAATGATGCTGGTAATGGCGGAGATCGACAAATGTATGTTTATTTTATCATTTACAAATGCCCATTTGTTAAATAACTTGTTTTTATAGATACAATGGGTCTTCAGTTCTGGTGCCTAATTTAAATGGCATAGGATTTTACGGTGGATGTGAAGAGTATGCTTGTGTAATATATCAAGTTTATATATTCTAATACATAAGATTTAGACATGTCCAAATTGGATCAGATTATACTCTTTCCAGTGGAACGAAATTATCAAATTTAACGTTTACAAATACTGATGGTATTGTCAACAGCTATGTAGGTTTCTATTATTTTACCTTTTTTGATTTAAATTTGAATGTAAGTTAGGTATAAGCATTCAATTCGTTTTTTATATGCATGCTCAAATAAAAAGTTTATACATAGACATGGACGATACCCCAACAATACAATGCCCCTTTAAATGAACATGCCGCTCTTACAGCCACATATCATCCAAATAGTAAAAAAATAATATATATGGGTGGGGCTCACTACGATTCCTCAAGTAGTACCCTATACACTACTGATCTGAACCATAGTATGATTTTTGATACAACAAATGGAGAGTGGAGCAAGCAGAATCTTACAGGACCTAATTATCCCAAACCTCGTACGATGCATACAGCAACTTTGCGCAAGTATCATAATAAGAGAGTTATAAATAATGTATTAATATCTTTATAGTGCCTGATGGTGATACTATATTGCTCTACGGTGGTACCGCAAATGGTAGAAACGGTAAATATGCTATATATCACATTATAACATTGATGTTGACTTTTTTTATTTAGCAACTACTGACTATTGTTATATATTGTACATTCCAAACATGACATGGTCTCGCCAATCTTTAATTGCACCACTTGGTACCTCTTCAGGTCCTCGATATCAACATTCAGGTAAATTGCAGTATATAAATGCAACGTCTCCTTTATCTAATCTTGTTACAATTTACAGCTGTTTTGGTAAACAACACTGTATTTATTTTGTTTGGTACAGACAAAGATGCAAATCCCACATCAGATCTACTCGTTTTAGATGTAAGAAATGTCAGCGCAATCGCATTTTCTAGTAAATATCCTTTGGATTCAACAACTGCCAGTAATAATGGCACAAGTGATTCGTCATCAACGACAAATTCAAACGATTCTGGCAATAAAACCAGCGCTAATTACGGTAATGAAAATCATTTAAGTAATGGAGCAGTAATTGGTATTGCTGTAGGATGTAGCATAGTAGTAAGTCAAATGAAATCTAATTGGCATAATGCCCATTAACAAGCAAAATTTGTCTAGGGTATTGTCGGAATATCCATTTTGATCTTTTTCATTATTCGACGAAAAAAAGGGGAAAATCAACAAATTACTGCACACCAACAAAACAATGAAGGATCGTCCTTAAATCACAATGACGTTACTGCAGCAAAAGAACCTATGATGGAAGTAGACTGGGATAAAATCGAGAAAATAGACCCACCTCATGAGTTTTTGTCTTATGATGTAATAAAACCATCAAACATCGACAATACCATATTTTCGCCAGATGTTTCTTTGCCGGTAGAAAAACCTGATGGTAGTAAATCTTTAAAATAGAAAGACAACATGTTTTGACAACAATAATAAAGATCGTACATTTATTGCCCCTATTTTTTTTTTTTTTTTTTTTTTTTTTACGCAATCCCCGCATACATAAAGAGATCATTTCATCAAAAAAAATTTTAAAAAAAATTATCTCAAGGGTTTTTCCATACTTAAAAAAATAGTTCATAAATTATAAAGCAAACGAATAGTAAACTTTGACGTCTATAATGTACCTCTTATTTTTTTTTTATTATGAAAATTAAATTACCAGGAAAAATTAGACATGATTTCCTTTTATGATGGCACACAATTTTGACATTGCGGACAAATAATTAAAAATAAAATTTTCCAATAAATATCCTCTCAGTATCTGCACTATCAAGCCATATTATCTAATATCCTGCATTTTCATGCATATATAAATCCTTGAATATTGAATATAACACAAAGTTAATAATAAAAGAAAGGGGTTTCATCATAAAACACTTGCAACACTAAATGACACTCAATTTAGCTGTGACACCTTAATTAGATTGATACATGTAAATTCAGAGTAACCTGAAATAAATTAAACTTGCAACTACACACTTTTCGGTATATATTTGATATTAATAGGCAAAAAAAAAAAAGAGGATTTATATACATTTATTGAGCAAATGATGATGATGATCTTTTATTAAACTTTTTTTTTTTTTTACCAAATATAGCTTCTCCTTACTTGTTCCCGACTTTATTTATCTTTAAAGGTTCTTGTTGTTTGTACATCATATTATCCCTCTTCTTCTTTTCTTACTTAAAACACCAAAAAAAAAAAAAAAAAAAGCAAAAACCAAAATGAACTGTCATCATTGTCATTCAGATGAAATAATTCTTTCATTAAAGCAAGAATTAAATACAAAAAACCATCAATTACAACGACTTGAATTAGATTTACAAACATTAAATCAAAAATATGTTGCAGAAATTGAAAGAGTTGGAAATGTTCAGCATGAAAAAGATATGGTTGAACATGAATTAGAAGATCTAAGTAGAAAATTATTTGAAGAAGCAAATGCAATGGTTGCAATTGAGAAAAGAGCACGTTGGCAGGTGGAAAATGAATTGAGACAGACTCAGGAACATCTCTTGGCAGAACAAACACAATTACACGAGTTACGGCTTAAATTGACAACTGCCGATGATGAAACCGTTGAATTACAAGAAAGTAAAAGCCGAATGAAAAAGAAAAGTTGTTCAAATATGCGTGCACAGTTGGATTTAGAAGAATTACATGGATTAAAACGTGCAAGTGCAAATCACGTATTGAAATATAAAAAAGAACAAGGTCAAGAACAGCAACAACAACAACAGCAACAACAACAACGTACAATTTCAATGCCACCTACTCCATCTACTTCAAATCATGCTATTAAAAAAGAACCTTCTACCATTGACGGTATTCAATTAGAAGCATTCCGTGAATATACAATCGCATCATCGAAAAAGTTACTCACTATCAAAAAACTAAACCAAACACAATTTATGAAACATTGCTTGTCAGAAGATATTGAACCATGCCTCAGATTTGGTCCTCAATCAAAACTATCCATCAAAAAGATGATTGATTATTTATCTAGACAACCTTGCTTTATTGAACATGTAACTTCGTTTAATATGAATGCTACACCACCTACACCAATTCAATTACAACAAAGCAAACCCATATGGGAACGATTTGCTGGTGGTGGCGGTGGTGGTAGTAATTCAAGTTCTACTAGAAACATTATTGTATCCAATGTGTGTTCAGCATGTGGAAGACCTGCTGACCCTGGAAATAGTCAATCAGTTTTATTAAATTATCGGTTCAGGTTGGACGAAAAAGAAAATTGGTTACCTATTGATCAATATTGCCGAGATCGTCTAGTTGCTGTTTGTGAATTCTTTGTATTTATTAGAAATATTCAAATGGGATTATACTCTGATAGATCAGTTGAGGATTTATATACTGAAAACATTAGATTACGATTACAAATGTTTTATTCTCGGTAAGTATTGATATATTGTAATTGGTATTTGATCTTGTTATTGATTTATATCATATATCATATATATATATATATATATATATATATATATTTGTATATATAGAATGGGTGCATTACCTGTTGTTATGGATGATTTAGGCCTGGATCCTGATCAAATTGGTAAAGCAACTTTACCAAATAATATTCATGGCGAGGAGGAGGATGAAGGAGAGGATGAAGGAGACGTTTATCTATCCGATGCTTCCATATCTACAGGGCCATGTACTCCTGAACCACATTTATCATCTCCTTCAGTTTGGACGCTGGAATCGTCTACAACTGATAATAATGCAACTATTACTACATCTATAAAATAATCTATTATATACATATATACGCAACACATTACATGCATTATTTTCACATTCATATATTTTATAATACCCTCAATTTTTATTATTTATAAATATTATTTTTTGCTTTTTTTTTTTTTTTTTTTTTTTTTTTTCTCCTATTAATATAATGGTAAAGCTTCTCCTATACGAAGTATTGTTTCTAACCATCGTTCTTCTTCACCCCAAGCAATACCACTTTCCAATATCACACCCTGTTTTCAAAGCTTGTTAAATTAAACAATATACAATATATAAATCAAGACCCTTACATTCAATACACCACGTACAAGATTGATCTGATCTCTTTTAGCATTCACCCTATAATAAATAAAAATGTCAATAAAGTATATCCCCTTACTTGTATGTACATTAAATTACGCCTTTAATAATGCCACTGCCTCAGGGTTAACATCTCTTTTCGATCTATCTGCTCGTAAGAGATCTACTTTTGCAGAAATATCACTATTTTTCTCATGTTGTCTCATAATTTTTTGTTGTATCACTCTTAATTCTGCTTTTTTTTTATTCAATTCAGCCAACATTTTCATGACTTGAACTACATATTTATCTCGTTTATTGATTTGCTCTTCTGTTGCTCTTTTAATTTCCATATTATGATGATCTGTTAATTTTGGATATAATGCTTCTAGAGTAAAATGTTGATTATTCACTGATTTTGCAAGTGCTTCTTTACTCTTGTTGAATTGACAAAGCATATCATAATTATTCTTTAATTCATCAATTTTAAGTTTTGTTTCAATAATACTTTCTTCAACATGTTGTTCTGTTGCGTCTTCAGGAATTTCGTATTTATGTGCTTCTAAATCTGCTTTCTCATTTTGTTCAATTTGTTCAAGTTGTCTTTTAATCCATAATATTTCTCTGTGTGAATCCAATATTTGCTTTTCTTTATTAGTTAATGGCATAGTAATTTTTCTTAAAAAAAAAAAAGAATGATAATTTTACGCGCCCCTCAATTTAATCATTATTATTCATTCATTTATATGCTAAGTGTGGCTTATTGATAATAGATAATAATATGGAATCAATACATGCTTGATCTATTACCCGCATTACTTTACCTAAAGAACATCATTAGAGAAAAATTATATAAATAAATAATTGCCAAGGATGCATACAAATTCCTTGTATATCTTATAGGATCACCTTTTGTGCTTCTAGTCTATATTTAATATACAAATCAAAATTCACTGCCAAGATTATCATAGCATTTATTTCAACCTCTTAAGAGTAATCGTGTAACTTTATAGCCATATAAACCCCGAGATGTTTCTTTCTATTTATAAAACTTGGATTTTTCCACCTTGTTTTCTTTTGTTCTTCTATTTTACTAATAAATATATATATATAATATATATATTACTTAATAATAATGAGAAATCTATTTGATACCAGAAAAGAAAACAAATCAATAAAACTTGTTAAGAAACTTCAAGAAGAAGCTGATAAAGAATGGGAAAATGAAATCACTCGCAGAAGAGAGCAGGAACTAAATGATGAAGCTATTGCAAAGGAATTGCAGGCACAGCTAGAACAAGATAATACCAGTCGTAGCAGTGTACCTAGCCCTCCTCCATTACCTACGAAGCCAAGAGCATATAATTCATCCATTAATAGTAAGTAATTCCTTGTTTTGCAAAAGAGAGATGATACTAACTTCTAAATCAAGTTTCTAGCAATGGTGCCACTACTTCTTCTGCTTCTGCTTCTGCTTCTGCAAATTATTCTACAAACTCCTTACCAACATCTTCTTCAATTACGCCATTGTTTAGTATTTCCAATAACAGTGATTCTCAGCATCCCGCTTTACCTCCAAGAGATCAAAATGCTAGTAAAAAGCCTATAAAATCATATTTATCTTCTGAAAGATATAAACCAGAGCTTCAATTTGCTCTTGCATCTCCTACTCCATCTCCAAGTTCTGTATTTTATCAAAAAACACCCAAAATTACACCTTCAATTTCACCTCTTCATGCTTTAGAAACACCTAAAATCACTACTGCAACTGCCAAGGATAATACACCATTGAACAACCATAATTTCTACGGCAATAACAATAGTAATAGCCATAATGCAAGTAGTGGCAATAGTAACATTAACCCTACTAGTCCAATTATTATGCAGCCAGCTCGACCTGCTTTCACACAGCCACAGCCTTCTCAACCTGCATCAACACAACCAACCAGTCAGCCTATTATAAATCACATGGACATGCCAATACCAACTGATGTAAATCCAATCAATTATCAACCTATTGTAGCAACAACCAATAACTCGGCTCCATCATCATATAGCAATCATCATACACCTACAGTAAATGTTACAAGCCCTGATAATCATCATCAACCACCTCAATATTCACTACATAATCCCGATCCAATTGTATTACCATTAGCACAACAGCAGCATTATAATTCTGCTCCTGCTGTTATACCTGTAGCACCACCAAATCCTATGTATCAGAATCAACAAAATGGATCTAATTCATCTTCTTCTTCCTACTTTCCTCCACAGCAACAGCAACAGCAACAAAGTTATCCGTACCAACCGATACGTCAAAGTACATCTTCTCCTCCTGTATCACTTCCATTGAATTCCAATGCTATGTATCAACATTCAAATTATTCCCAACAACAGCAACAACAACAACATCTTCCTACCCAACAACCTCAATATTCATTTAATTCTGTATATCAATCTACTCCTCCTCCACAACAGCAATCACAACAATCACAGCAACCACCACCACCACCACCACAACAACGACAACAACATTACCAATCAACAAAACCTCCACTTGCATCAGCTTCAAGTAGCAGTGGGTTTCAATTACCTCCCATGCCTGCATTCGTTTCTTCTTCTACAACAACAGCAGCAGCATCAAAATCTCAACCTCAAAAGCAAAATTCAACATTAGCGCTTTCAAATCCTTATTACAAAAAACAAGATGATCAGAAAAAGCCTCAATTTTCTAATTCCACCATCTCTCTTAAACCAGACGAAGAACAACCTAATGAACATAGTGATGAGGAAGATGATTGGGATAATATTAAATCAAAAAAATCAACATATCGTCCGCCTACTCCAATTGCCGTTGCTGTTTCAGATCATTCAGAAGATGATGACGATAAAGAATCTGAAATCGATTATTCTGATATGATTTATGATAGAAGAAATGAATCAAATGAAGAAAAGCAGGTGGTAGAGGATCAACAAGGTGAAGAAAAAGAGCAAGAGGAAGAGGAAGAGGAAGAGGAAGAAGGAGATTGGGAGGATACAGCCATTGATCCTTTTGATGATGATTTTGCAGTACATGTACCTAAAGGATCAACTGCTACAAGCGCTACCGTCGTTGGAGATTTTAGAAAAAAAAAATCCAGCAGCACTGTTACTAGTCTCACACCTTCTCTCCAAATTTTGGATCCAACTATTTTACCTACTACTACAACTACATCACCTCCACCTTTGGAAGAAAAAATTGCAGTTGAAAAAAGAAAACCAAAACAAGACAAAATTGAGGAATTAGTTGAAGATAACACTCCTCGCCAATATGTTGAAAAGGAAAGTGAAGACATTGAGCCTAGACCAATTACTCCTCATGTAAGACAACCATCCATGGGATCATTTATTCCACCATCATCAACATCTGCTACTTCTTCATCTGGTTCATTTTATCAGCCATTGCAAGCTCAACATCAACATCAACATCTTCAAAATTCTTATTATAATCGTCCTCAATCAACACCATTAATAGAATTGGATTTGCCAGAAGATGAATCAAGTAAAGTGTACCCCACCAACATACTCAAGGCAGGTGCTCCTCCTCCTCCTATGTCAGCCAATAATCCATATGTCAAAAAGCAAGGAAGTAAGTAGTAAACATGTAACGAGATTTACCAAAATCAATCATACTTATTTTCTATTTGTAGTTGTTCCTGCAACCGATTACGGATACTTTAAAGAAAGCGACCAAGTCAAAAACAAAACATTACCAAAATTACCTAAATCTGCCAGTAAGTTGAAACATCTAATAACATACTATCAAAATCACTTTCTAACGCACTTTTCTCTAAAACAGCATCTGATGATGATCGTCATATTACAGTATCTAGTATCAACCCAGGTCAACGTGTATGGATCAAAATTCATCCAACAGATACTGGTAAAGACTTGGCTGAACGTATTCATATTGTAGCCTCTTATCAAACCAGACGTGTAACCAAAATTACAACCAAAAATGGACGTACCATTCCTCTCGATAATAAGCCATTATTTGAGGATTGGAATGAAATTATTAATTTCAAGGAAGGTGAACAATGGACAGTAGAATGGGTGCCAATTGAACATCCATATGTAGATATTATTACGGAAGGAAAAGAGTTTATGAAGCAGTTGAAGGCTAATTTTAGAGGCTCATCGTCTAAATAATTCATTGTGAAGTAAATAAAATTTTGCTTTAAAAAATACGTTGGGAGGGGAGTTTACTAAGTTTATAGTCAATTCGACAATAAAAAAAAATACTATAGTATGATTGAGATACTGAAAAAAAAAATGATACAAAAAAAAAATATGATTATACCATGCGATTTGGACATGAATAGGCTCTTTAAAGAGTTGAAATATATAGTTTTACCTTATCTTTTAGACCTTACTCGTGAATGGTCACTTTCCTGGCCCTATTTTCAAATCCTTATGAATGGTCGTCCAAATTTTGAAATTTTTGAAAAATCAAGATTATTCGATGAAAAATTGAGCTAGAAAAGCAAATAAGAACTTAAAATGTTAGTATTATTTTTTTGCATTTTATGCAATTATTTAACTGTAAATCATGTTATAAAAAGTGTGTACTATGGACAAAAAATTGATTTTTAACTTTTTAAGATTATCTCTAAACTTTTGTATAAAACTACTTTATTTATTTACATCATTAAATTTAGCGTTAAATTTCATATGATGGCTACTTATTATACGAACTGCAGTTGATACATCCAATTTTGAGAAATTTTTATCAATAGATTTTTTTTGGTCAAATGGATCCAAAAACAGATTACTTTTGGCTTTCGTTTTCAATCTCCGGATAACTTCAAATTTTCAAACGATTTTTTTTTTTTTTTTGAGAAATACAGAGTGAAAAAATGCATTTTCATATCAATATATGTCTAAATTAAGCTGTCTAACTTCATACCAGGTGCTGTGTTTGATAAGAACTGTATAAGAAGTGATAATTTTAGTTTATCTTCACAGTTCTTCAAAATATAAGTAGATTTTATGCCACATAAAAATAGTAAAAAGCAAGCACAGATAGACTATAATCGTTACTTTTACTCATAGGTTTATATATATATACATACATACTACCTTTAACAAGGCAACTTTTTGATTTATTTATTGTATAAGAAAAAAGCAAAAGTCTAATTTAATTAATTTACCATTTTGTAGCAAGTGGATTACCCAAATTTTGAGTTACAGCATGATATTGGGTACGCAAAAGTTGTTGAGCTCTCTCACTACTTGGATCAACAATCCATTCACTGTTTATAAATCAAAACAATAAGTACACATACAATCACAATAGAAAAAAAACTTACTTGTATATAGTCTTAATAACTTCATTATCTTCAGGCTTAACACCTTGAGAAGATCTATAAATATTCTCAACATGGCCCACCCAATCCTTGGCATTAACAATTTCAACAGATTCCGCAGTAGCAGGTAATTGGCCACCACCATTAGCACAACCACCAGGGCACGCCATAACCTCCACATAATGATAATTACATTTGCCAGTCTTGATTTTACGTACAACATTTTGAATATTTCTAAACCCATAAGCTGTAGCAAATCTCAATAATATACGTCCATCCTCAGCAATCAAAGAATATTCCTTAACATCTGCATTTTTACCAGTTTTGACAACCACATGTGCTGAAGATATATTTAATGGATCGTTTGGTATGTCATGTATATTAAATAGCTCTCTAGCTGCTGTAGCAAAGATATATTCCAAACCACCACCAGAGGAAGACCCAGATACACCGTATACTGTCTCGATTTGGGTAGCGGGATCAATACCAACTTTATTAAACATATCGTCAATTGGACTTTCAGTCATTTGTTGGAAATCGAGGTTTTGTTCAATAAACATCTTGTCAATTTCACTGGTAGTTAAAACACAATCTACTTCTCTTGTGTTGTATTGTTCCAAAAAGAAATCGGGTCGACTTGCTTCCAACTTTTTATCATAACATGGCATAATAGAAACATGGTATATTTGATCTGGGCTATATATATATATATATATATATATATGTGCATATATGTCAGCTTTTTTTTTTTTTCTTATATAAAATCTCATAAAACATACGTTAATCCTGATTTCTTGGCAAAATAATCCTTTACAAGAGATCCCATCATTTGCTGAGGTGATTTAGCTGCAGTAATAAATGGTAGTACTTCACCATGAGTCTTTTCCGCATAACAAACCCAGCCTGGACAAGAAGAAGCAAGCATTGGCAAATCTTGATTGACAATAGCTGATCCCTCGCCTGCAGCAGCTGCTGCTTTATTACCTCTTCTTCTTGCTCTAACCTTAGGTTTACCCTCTTCCTCTAAAGCCAATTTCTCTGCATCGGCTTGTTGCATTGCCGCTTCTAAAGCTTCGCCTCCATTTTGCATATAATGCTTGAAT
The DNA here is from genome assembly GCA_016758945.1 of Mucor plumbeus. Taxonomy (NCBI): domain Eukaryota; kingdom Fungi; phylum Mucoromycota; class Mucoromycetes; order Mucorales; family Mucoraceae; genus Mucor; species Mucor plumbeus. The sequence goes on from JAEPRC010000093.1 coordinate 52,602, forward strand.
CGGTCAACAAATTCTCTAGCAGATTCAACTAGTGATAAATCCTGTGTAAATGCTGTATCAAATACATGATGTGCTCCCAAAAAATGTTTGAAAAAGTAGACTAATCTATGATGTACTTGAAGAGGTGTTAATCTATATTTGGCTGCAAGTGATGCTCGTGATTGAGGACTGATAGAAATGACAATTGTGCGATGATTTTGTGGTTGGTTTTGTTCAATTGCAAGCTTATTTTCTTGTAATATTTTGAATAATTCGTCTTGTGATTGCATAGAGATCAATACACTTTCGGCAGAAGTTACGCAGCCACTATTCAAAATGTCAAAAAAAAAATCTATTTTTTAATTTGTAAGCATTCATAGTACTTTACCTGCATGCTAAACAATCATTAAGACTAATAGAAGCTGATTCAAGTTTTTCTTCTCCTCCATCTTGAGAAATTTCATAATAAGCGCCTTCTCCATCTACTGTGATTTCACTCTAAATCATATAGAATTTTTAAATTAGTAATAATAATAATAAAGCTAAATATTTAATTAACTAACAGGTCCTTTATCCTCGGATTTTTGTACTTCAACCGGCTTAATGCATGCTTGAGAAGGAGCAATATAATCATTCAAATCTGTAAGCACAAGTGCTGATGAAAAGGCCATTTTTCTCTATTTATTAATGTAAGGTATTAAAGAAAAAAAGTGGAGAAATTCTTTCAAAATCTTAAAAAGGCTTATAAATACACTCTTTTTCAAATCATATGACACATTCTCCGAAAAAAGAGGCACCGAAAGTTTTTTTTTTTTTTTCAGATTTACGCACTATAGTCTAATCCAAAGTAGGAGTCTACCAAATTTCTATAAAAATTACTTTTATCCAATAAGTTTGCTTCGGTGTGGCTCAATCTTCCTCAATGTTCTCATGCGTTTGCTGACATAAAAATAAAGATAAATGTAATGCTTTTTAGAAGTATTGATACAAGCAAATGAAGTATCTTATCATATACGATGGCATTCTCAATGACTATATCTTTTGGAAACATATGAATATTCCAAATAGTATAAATATCCCCTCTATTATGATTTGGAAAAGAGTATATTATAATAGTGAGTTCGGGGGTTTCATTAGATTATATACCTCAAACCAATCAATACCGAGTTTTCCCCTTAATTCATACAACATAACAGAATTTTTGTCTATGTAAAATTTGTTGTAGTGACAAACTACTAAATTTTATTCTTTTTTCTCTGATTTTCATATTCCTCTTTATTCAACACTCTTCCAGCAGCATCTCTTTTGATGGTACTTGGTTTTCGATCTTTGATATAGTTCGATTTGTGTCTCCAACAAAATTCTTTATCTTTTTTCTCCCCCTTTGAATAATTGAATTGAATCAGATCGTATAGATATTTGTAATAAAACATTAAATTATCGTATCGTCCATCATAAACTTGCCCTTTTTCTAATTCATAAGCTTGAAAATATTCCACATACAAATAATAAATGGCTTCAATTGTTGATAAATAGTTGACACTAAGGTTTTGAAATCTCCAGAAAAAGGTTAAACGGGGCTCGATGGTAACTTTCTGTACTTTTTGTAAAATAGGTGTATTTCGAACCATTTTTTGTGCTTGTTTCCATGTACCGTCAATAACTATCATATGATCAAACGAATCTCGAGGAATTTCACTTAACTTTTTAGCATCCTATTTACACACAAATAAACGATAAATCAATATAGAATTCTCAAATGATGTGATACAAATAAACTTACAGGTCCAGGAAATAACATGAGCACTCGTTCTGGTTGACTGAATTGCGGCATCTTTTTCCAATTATATACACCTACATCTTCATCTGCAACTACTCTAGCATGCAGTGCTGTTGTTTTTCCATCTGATTCTGATTCATGTTTGATACTATATATATGAGTCGTTACATTTTTTGAAGTGATTGAAATTGTTGTCTGTATCTTACATATCTATAGTAACCGGAAGCTTAACAAATGGGACTTGCGATCTTTCCATTCCTATCACTGTAAAACAATTGTAACAATAATGCTTCATGTTTTTATGACATGTTGGACATTCTATGCGATGTAACATGTCATATAACACTGTATCATCTTGTATTTTCAAATCTTTAAATGGTGATTTCTCTCGTACTTCTTTCAAATCTTCTGCTGATAGTTGATTTGACATATGTGTGGGTGTGTATATGTTTTTTTTTTTTTTTTTTTTTTTTTTTTTTTATAAAAAAGAAAAGTTCCAAAAAAAAAAAAAAAAAAAAAAGCTGAGAATTAAAACAACTAAAAAAAATTTCTTTTGCTGATATGCTATTAAATTCTGGGTTTTTATTTTTTTTTTGAATTTTTTAAATTTTTGGCAAATGGGCAGGTAGCAGCGAAATAAGTGTGCATTATTGCCCGAGCCAGTTATGTATGAATAAAAGAATAAAAACCTTCTTAAGAGACAAGAAGGGAAAAAAGAGAGAAAGGGAAAAAGTAAAGAGCAGAAAAGTAGAAAGAAGTAAAATTATAATAAAAGAAAAGAAAAAGAAGTGAAAAAAAAGAAAAGATGTAAATACAAACCAGATCGAGGACCAGAAAAACGCACACTATTACTTGGGCAACCAATTCAGCAGCTTGAGACCTGGATCTATAGGAGGAGGAGGAAGTTCATCATGGAAATAGTAATCCAATTCATGTAGAATTGTACATAACACAGGCCAGAGGGTAAACCAGCTACGACAATCAGGAGGACGAGGTGTATGCACTGGTAGTAGATTGAGGAGGTGGGAGATAGGATCCTCGACTGACTGAGGTATGTAGAGTCGACGGTGAACATTGAGGCACTTAAAAACATGTCGGCGGCTCCAGTTATGATCCGGGCGGAAGATGCATTCTTTTGGTTTACCACCAGGTAACCAACCAAGACACCAGCGAAGAACACGACTACGTTCGGAACAAGTCATAGGCAACCAAAGGATAGGATCCACTTGGGTGGTAGGACGAGTAGAGGCTAACAGAATAGAAGTAGAGCCAGTGTAAAGATCGTGAAATTCTTGCTCCAGGAACTCAGTACGAAGAGAGTAGAATTCTTTACTGTCTAGAGTAGAAATGATCGGTGCACAAAGGGATCTCCACATTCGAGTGGTGGACAGTTTGTACCAGTGAGAGCGACTGCTCGAGGATTGAAGGTGGGGCAGTAGATGAGCAGGAAGAGTATCATCGGGTAGATGGGTACTTCGAAAAAGATACTGAGCTTGAAGAACTGCAACACGGATTCACATAGATGGAAGATTGACCAGATTGAGCATGAGTTGAACTGAAGATCTAGCGTGGCCGCCAAAGATACGCCTAATACAGGAGTTCTGAAAGGTGTCCAATTTTTGAATGAGTTTAGCTGTGATAGGGCTAATTGCGAGACCATAATCTAATTGAGCTCGGACGATTTGACTGTAAAAACGGCATGCCAACAAAGGGGGGAAGCCTTTTGAGTTGAGTCCAATAGCAGCAAGTTGATTCATAGTATGTGAGACTTTATTGATGTTTTGTTGTATTAAAGCAGTATAATCAAGTAGTCCACCAGGTTTGATAGGTATACCCAGGTATGAGAAGGAGGATTCTTTGGGGATAGGAGTGCCATATAGATGATAAGTTTGAGCATCAGTAGAAGGAGCAACTATAACACATTTGGCTGGGTTCCACCTATAGCCTAGGGAGTAGCTATGGATTTCACACTGCTGTAGTAAATCAATGAGCTTCGCGGGAGGGGTAATAAGGACAACATCATCAGCATAGAGCAAACAATTTAGGGACGGTATCAGATCTGTTACAATATCACCAGAGAAGAAGTTATCAAGTAGACGTGGTTGTCTTAAAATTGCCGGTAGTCGATTGATGTAAGTAGAGTACAAAAAGGGTGAAAGTATAGAGCCTTGTAGGACGCCAGTAACTGGAGAAAAGCGATAGGAAACACGATTATCAAGTAGAATTTCAATTTGTACATGGTCAAAGAGATTTTTGAGGATCCCTAGTAATGCAGGACAAAGATGTGGTTGTAATGTACGCCAAATGTAGGAACGATCAACAGTATCATAAGCTGATTTGATATCGAGGAAAGCCAGTGTAGGGAAGGTATGATTGGTACGCCTAAGATTGGTGCAAATTTCAATAAGACATTGGACTTGGTCCAAAGAGCTACGAGCTGCACGGAATCCACCTTGCGCAATATCAAGAGGAGGGCTTTGATCTAACAGACTAGGATACAGACACTTTTCAAAAAGTTTACGGAAGGTAGATGTCAAGCTAATTGGTCTGAAGTTTCCTGGGTCAGTTTTGCTGCCTTTCTTGTGTATCGGTACTACTTGTGCAACGCGCCATGATAGTGGAGTATAGGACCATTGCCAACAGACACGAAAGAGATGTAGGAGTTGTGGAGCCAAATTGGGGATGAGCGGCAATAACATTTCCGTTTGTATGTGGTCAATACCCGGAGCTTTCTTACGAGGCAGGTGTTTTAATGTCTCAAGAATTTGATCAGATGAGAAGGGACACAGATCTAAATCAAAAGGAGGGCCGCTAGTCGTAGGAGGAGGTGAACTTGGCTCTGCTGATGAGGCGAGCAGTTGCCCTGCAAAGATTTCTTGAAGGTGGTCAGCCATAACGTCAGCTGGGGCACGAGTAATACTCGGATCTGGTGAAAACGATGGTTTGATGGATCGGTTTTTTCGGATTCGACTGAATCTAGCTATTGCTTTTGTATATTCGCCCTTGGCCATCTTGTCACAAAACTGTCTCCAAGTCTGTCGTCGTCGCTGCTGTATCAGTCGTTTTAGTAAAACATCTGTTTCTTGATGTTTCAGCCAGTAGGTCAAACAATTTAGTCCATTTGCCTTTCTCCATTTTTTATAGTAAGATTGTTTCAGGTTAAAGGCCGAGGCCATTTCGGGAGTCCAGAATTGCTTTAAAAAATACATCCGCAGTAGTAGCTCTTTTTCCGCAAATTTGATCCAAAGAGGTGTAGATATTTTGGCACAGTTGTGTGGAAAACTGTTCAATATAAGCACGTGCAGCACCGATGTCCTGAATTGATGTGGAAAGTCCGATTGTATCTATAGCAGTACTGCTAGAGAGGTTATTTGTAAAAGCATCCCAATACCTGTCACTGAGATCTACGTTCTTTAGCTTTTTGATGTGCCGATGAGGTCGAGCAATTTCATCAGAGATGTGATGAGTTGAATGAGATGATGGCAAAGTAAACGAGAGAGTCATAAACGTGTGGTTGGAGCTCAAGGAAAAATCATCTCGAATTACAAGGCTGGATATATTAAGTTCATGGTTCATGAAGACTACAGTGTTCTGGACAGTGTCCACCACGAAAAAAAAAAGCCTTCCCTTTTTCTTTCCTTTCCTTTTTTTGTTTTGTATAATGCCTATCATTTCGAAGGAACAAGCGGTGTGTATATTTTACTGCCAAGCGTATAACGAGTCTAATGTTGCTGAACTGACGAAAAGGATCGAAGAAATGAAAGATGTTGATATATGTTATTTGGAAGATCCCACCGAACCTATTTTGGTTTCTTTCTTGTCTATGAAGTCTTATCCTTCAAAATATCGGCAATATCCCGCAGTTCTTATCGAAAAGACTAACTTCAAGAAGAAAAACAGAGGGAAAGCATAGCTTTTTATAATAAGAGGTTTTATGCTTTGATGGAGTTTTCATCTTTCTAATTTACGTTTTTATATATTCTACTTTATTTCCTCCAAGCAAATTTTTATTACCAGTTTTAGTCAATCAAGTTTATTCACAAATAAAACTGCATAGTCATTTTGTATACAATGGTCCAAACTATGTTTCATGAAGAGAAGAGAGAAAGGTGGAAAAAAAAGCGTAGGGGATCAATAATCAATAACATGATAATGGGATATAATATTGATGGACTGAATAATGGTAGATAAATCATAAAAATTAGAATCACTTTGATCTCTGGTATGTCCTTGTTCGACGGTTGAAAATCTCCAATTTTTTTGGATCCTGTAGTAATTCGCAACAATCATGAATTTTGATTGTGTTGTCAAATGGCAAGTGATCAACTATAATTTTGCAAATATTCCTGTTGTTGCTATAAAAAAAAATTTCAGTAATTTATTATCATGAAACGTGTTTTTACGATTTTACCGTAAAAAGATTTCCAAATCTTTACAATTGGTTGATAAACCCGCATAACCGAGAATAATTAAGCAAATTTTCTTATTTTGGTTGATGTAATTAAGCAAATCTAAAAAGTTGAATGGTTAGAATCAAGAATAAATGCATTGACGACTTTTTTTTTTTTTTTTTTTTTTTTTTTTTTTTTTTTTTTTTTTTTTACCTTGAGCATCGCCATCGACATTCAGTTGTTTTAAAAGATCTTCATTTTTTATCAAATCCCTTTCTACCATCAATTCATTGGCATTGGCACGAGGGGAAACGAAAATCTTGTCGACCAACGATCTTTCTTTTAATCTCCTGGCCATCTGTTGCAATAACCAGATACGAGATTCATCGTTTTCATTTGTTCGAAATTTTCTTGCATAGCCTACAATGTTGTATCTTTCCTTCTTGAGATTTTGAACAAACAACTGATAGTGAGGCAAGTAATCCAGTAGTTTTTTTGCTATATCATCTGAAAATCGGATCAACACAAATAAATAATATCCAAAAAATTACTTCTTTACCAACATACTGTTCTTTTGCAACAAACAGTGAGCGTACGCTGACTTTCCTGCTGTCATATTGTCTACTTTTCGAGTGAGCAGCTGTGAAGTCTACTTTATTTGCACACCATTTGCCGAAAGAAATAACGGTTTTTTTGTCAAATAAATCGGTATATTTCCAAACTATTGAAAGTATGTCGCTGTTGGTCAAAGATTTGCATTCATAGACTTCTTCATTCATTGGATCACTGGACAAATATGTTAAGTTAAGAAATTGAATAACCTGAGCATGACTGACTACCATAAAAGAAAAGAAAAAGGATTAGATATCGTTGAGAACTGCCAGCTATCATCTATCATCTATCATTACCAAATTGAACTTTATTTTCCTCTTGTTGATTGTCATCTGTGCGTGGAATTCCTGTTGGATATAAGTGATAGCGAAATGGCCGGCTGTTTATAGTTATGGTACACGCCAAAATAGGTTCGGTGGGGTCTTCCAAATAACATATATCAACATCTTTCATTTCTTCGATCCTTTTCGTCAGTTCAGCAACATTAGACTCGTTATACGCTTGGCAGTAAAATATACACACCGCTTGTTCCTTCGAAATGATAGGCATTATACAAAACAAAAAAAGGAAAGGAAAGAAAAAGGGAAGGCTTTTTTTTTTCGTGGTGGACACTGTCCAGAACACTGTCCTTTTCTTTACACTAGTATTAGCCTATTCGATGATTGTAGTAATAACAAGGACAATGGAACAAGCAATGAATCTAAATTTCAGCATATACGGATATAAAATACTGAAAACCCAGCAATTAAATTCAACGTCAATTTGGCATTTCTAAAAAAAAAAAAAAAAAAAAAAAAAAAATTAAAGATTCAAAAGATTTTTTACAACCAGGCAATTGTAGCTAACATCTTAAACTATGCTAATAAAAACAATGTTCAATTTATTTTTCTATGTTATACAATTTTATTTAAAAAAAAATTGGATATAAAATATGATGATATATACGAAAAAGCTCGAGTTCAGATTTTTCACAAAAATCAAAAATTTGGTCAGCAAAACCAAAATTAGCACTACCATCCCAAAGGTTGTTTATTTAGGACTTATGATTCTCACAAACACCTTACAAAAAAAAAATCTATAAAAATTGCCAAAATGCATCATATCAAATTTATGGGACGGTAGAACTTGTTGGGTATGTTTTAGAGCGCTAGATTTGGCCGCAAACTCTTAAATTTAACATTTATAGTTTAGATATAGGCTAATTATGCCAAAATATTGATAGTCATCTTGATTTATATATATATATATTTTAGGTTGCTACAAGTATTTTAACGATTTGATTATTGTATTTTCTGACATTCTACATCTAGCAACTACAAAAGAAATTCATGTTTTGTGGTCAAAACGATCTTATTTAAGCTCAATCATCTTCATTCATTGGATCGAAATTTGCAGCCAACCTCTATTTTATTGTCTCTTTTGAATTGGCAGATCAGTTCTATTGACTCAAAAGCATTTTAAAAAAATCAATAACCATTAAATTAAATACTCTTGTTGGGCTGAAAGACCCCATCCATGAACAGAGATTAATAGAAATGACCAAACACCACCACCAAATTCATCTAAATCACCATGACCTACTCTTAACAAATATTTTGATTTTAATCTTTTTTTTTTTTTTTTTTTTTTTTTTTTTTTAGCGCAATGTCATGATTTTGGAAGTAATTGGAAACAATTTTACCGAATGCTTGCATTTGTTTTAAATGCATTTGTTGAGTGTTTCAAATGACCGCAGCATATTTGTGTTTTTTTTTTTTTGACTCCGTGTAATTGTGATCAACATGAAACAAATTGATAAATGAATGCATAGGCCTACCCTTTTCTCAAAAAAAAAAAAAAAAAAAAAAAAATTATGCTTTAAATAGTCCCAAAAGTGTTGTGAATGTTTTAGATTTGCTTTATAGTTTTTTTATAGGCTAAAGAACTCTTTAAACTTTATTTTACTGCGTAAATGGCAATTCAGGCAAAAAAATTTCTTTTATTTGTTCACAATAATGGCAATTTGGTCGTTTTTTTTTCTTTTTTGTGTTGATATCAGTCATTTTACATATATACAATATATATATATGTATATATTTTTATAAGTCTAGAATTACTTAAAACAGAACTTTTGTACAGCCTTCATGCAACTGCTGCGGTTCATTATAATAAAGGAAAGCAGGCTCCTGACCATCTTTTGCTGTATTTATGCATTCTCTTACATGCCTTTTTTTTTTTTTCTTCTTTTACAAAATCTGTGCTTTTTTCTAATGTCGTGTTCAACAATAATACGATTGATGGATGTATATGCTACAGTAAAAGCCAACCTTTAAGTTACTCGGCAATTCTTAATACTCCTATTCCATTTTTCCCGTTGAGCCTATTGAAATTGCTAAAACTGTGAATAGCGTATTTTGTAATATCGTCTCAAAATGATATTATATAAGAGAACAAACACCTGATACAAAAAAAAAAAAAAAAAAAAAAAAAAAAAAAATAGGGCAGAGCTTTCTCTCATATTATGTGATATCAAGATGAAATTAACCATATTATAAAAATTACAAATGCAAGAATACAGATATTTGATGAAGCACGCGCATTATTTACTAGATTATTACATATATTAAATTATCATATGATTGATATACATATCGTTTTATGGCAAGGCTTTCTTTTTTTTTTTTTTTTTTGTATTGATAGAATTTAGACAAACACGCAACCTTCCGTAAACGCAACGCAAAACCCATACGACTGTTTTAATATTTATTATCTTGATTAAAATTTCCAGTGTGTGAAAGCGTGGAAATTTTATTTGTTTACATAATATATATGATTAGGAGATTACCACCACATTAAAAACCACAAGGTTATATTTGATTGATAATGTGTCAGATCGTCGGCAAGGGAATCTTAGATTGTGTTTATTGTGGAGTTCCCATAATATAATATCCTGTTTTTTTTTTCTAAAAAGTCTGAATTTATCACAAGAAAAAAGGTTTAATTTTTGTATGCTTTTTGGTTTTTTTTTTTTTTTTTTTTTTTTTGACTTTTAAACAGAAATTTAATACAAAAAATTTTTTTTTTGCATATCAACAAAGAGGATCTGATAAGAAATATTGTACAACCCCCATTATTTTATCATTAGTACAAAAAGTGACGAGGATATTGTAATTACCTATCCTCATGGAGAATGAGCCATGCGGAAGGAGAAAAAGGGTGGAAATTTTAAGATAATGCAAAAATACAACGTGTGAACTTTGAACTTTAAAATAGCCCAAAAGTTCCTCTCTCTTTTATGTTATATACTTGCCATAAAATAAAGTGGGTGAGAATTTATATTATATTATAGGGTTTTAATGAGGGAAAATAGTTAAACATCTCCTTGTCCTCCTCTCTCTTTTTCTCTCTCTCTCTCTCTCTCCCCCCCCCTAAAAGAAAAGAAGAAAAAGAAAAAGAAGCATATAAAGAAAGAATCGCCTCGCCCAGAATCAATTAATATTTATTGATAACATTTACCCTCCCCCCCCCCCTCCCCCAAAAAAATTATCGTATCAATAAGTTTTTCGGTCATTTGCGTGTTTCTATTTAGTTTCAATTGAATTTCTGCCAATAAGAATTAAAGATTTTTGCTTTTCCTTACCTTTTATATTCTCACTGTCCTGCAAATCTATTTTACATTTATATATATATATATATTGAGTAAATGAAAAATTTAAATAAGTGGACTAATAAGAAGAGAATGATAAATAATTGGGGGGTGATTAAAAAGAGATATACGCACAGTAGATAGGTCCTTTTTTTTGTTTTTTTATTTTTTATGTCTTTATTAATATGTTTACATGCAAATGCTACATTTTTTATTCAGTACTTTATAATATATAAATATATATATTTTATTAACTATAAATAATAGAAATGGCACACCTTCTCCGAGCGAATGGAATTTATTGAATTTTAAACGATATTGAATGAAAATGTTTCGAAATTTCTGGTGTGACACACGATGTCAAGGTAACGCTCGTCATTTGATGCAGGCATTTCACCATTAAAAAAGAAGCTATGATAAAAGGCAAATGGAGACAGGTCCAAGATCCCCCCTTTTTTTTCTCTTTTCTTCTCTCTTTTTTCTTTAATCAAATGTACACCAACTATCAATATCAACAGCAAACATACAATACAATGGATCCTAATGCTCTTTTTAATTATCCAATGGACGGTTCAATTGACTCTTTACTATTTAATGATACTCTTCAACAACCAACAAATTATGATCATCTCATAAATAACAATAACACTACAGATCTATATTTGTCAAATTACAATCCTCATAGTATATCAAATAATTCTACGATGTTGACGACAAATAACGCATATTTGCGTCACAATATTCTCCCTGTTTCTTCAAATATACATCCTCTTCAAATATTACAGCAACATCAGCAACCACAACCACCGCCACAACAACAACAGCAGCAACAACAGCAACAGGATGATTTTATGATGTCTCCCTCAGTAGATACTTTATTATTCAAAGATACAACATCATTAGATTATTTGGGATTTGACGCAACTATGATGCCAAATGTGTTTGATTCTGGTGAATCTCGTTTCAGTGAGTCCAATCGTGATGAGGAAGAAGAAGAGCAATTACTTTCTCCTGTACAATCCCCTCATTTGGATGATATTTTTGGCTCATCTAATAGTCCAGAACCTGAAGAAAATGAATATGCATCTGGCAACAAAATTGAATCTCAATTTTTTATTGCCAATGAATCTGCATTATCACCTTCTCATGTATTAAACCAAGATGAAACTGATGAAGAATTAGAAAAAGAAGAAGAAGAAGAAGAAGATCCTTTTTCTGATTTAGATGAAGACGATGATGATTTAGAAGAAGAAGAGGATGACTCTGACTCTGATTGGGAAGCTCATGTTAAATCTAAAAGAACTGCCTCATTACCATCTGCGGCATTATATGCCAAGAAAAAGCCTGGAAATAACAAGACTAATAATTATAAGAGATCCGTGTCACTTCCGTCAACAACAAGTTCCATAAATACACCTGAAAATACATGCTCTAATTGTGGAACAACAAATACGCCTTTATGGCGTCGCAACTTGGATGGAAACCCACTCTGCAACGCATGTGGGCTTTTTCTGAAACTGCATGGCAAGGTTCGACCATTGAGTTTAAAAACTGATGTCATTAAGAAAAGAAACAGATCTCCTAGTGGCAATAAACGCCGTAGTAGCAGTAGTACTGGCATTAATAAGAAGAAAACTAACGGTAGACAGAAAAAGAATAGTAAAAGAAAGAGTAAATCAAGGAGCCGTACTGTGGATGAAAACGAAAACTAGACGTTTTTTCTTTTTTTTTTTTTTTATACAGTTGCTTTGTTTTTTTTCATTTAGTCTTTTATTTTCCAAACATCCCTTTTATACATATACATACATTTCGCATTTCAATTTCTTAATTTACATTACATAACACACCATACTTAAACTTCATACCAACCACCTCCCCCTTCCCAAATGATTGCAGCAAATTTCTCTCATATATATATATATATATATATATATTTGTGTGTGTGAAATCTACTTCAACCAAGTGTATATGTATTTATGCATCTCCCTTTTCTGTCACCATTATCTCAAATAATTATCGATATTTTTCTTTTTAAATCAAATAAATCCATATGCAAAGAAGAAGAAAAAACCATGCTCTTTCTTAATTACCTTTTAGTTCTAATGCTTTGATTTCACAGAAAGCGTATTATATAATCCTTAATTTTGGGAGAAAAAGAGCCAAGAAGTTTCACAAACATGGCTCAACATATTGACGTAAATTAAATTGCACCCATAATAGCTTCAAATCTAGACACCCATTTTCAAAGAAATACTTAAAAGTGCTAGAATCAATTATATAAACTAAAATATATATCTATATATATTTATATATTTATAGATACTTTTTATGCTTAAATATACAAAACCTGTTTTTACTATATTAAAAAACTCATTATGTTGTAAAAACTCTTTCAAGCGAAAGTTTATTACAAGATTAAGAATTCGCGGGATTTTTTTTTTTTTTTGTGCTATATGATTCTATTTATGTAGTAAAAACGTAGTAATTAATGAATGTAAACTCAATTACTGTATAAAACGAATGGGTTCTAGATATAAAACATGCTTACGTTTAATTAAAATACATACTTTTCGTGGGGTAAATTGGTAGGTAAATTAAACAAGGATTTCAGCTTTGTCATAGTTTTTTTGGGTTTTGAGTACGACCAGTATACAATATCTAATATATTTACAATTCCTTTCCAAGATGATGAGATGTATAATAGGCGAAAGACAAATCTATTCCTAAACATGGGTAGTAGCTATATTTTTGCAGCTATGATTTATAAAAGCAGCAACCTGTGTATATACCTCAACTTTAATAAATAAAAAATTTAGTGTTACCCAAATGACCTTATCGATAATCCATCCGTCTTTATAATCGGCACGTGCGGCATTAAACAACAACGATCATGATCAACAAAGAATAAAAATATCGCACGTTTAAGACGCAATCTACATTTGGAATTTATTACCTATCTAAAAAAAAATGCATTTTGACATGTCAAATCTATTCATTCTGTTGGCCTGTACGTACTCACGGGTTTCATATGTGAAATTGATAATGCTTTTATTAAGTGTTCAAATATTTTAGTGTGTGTAACTAACGTTGTCTTTCATACTATTTTATATGAAACTCATTGCTTGCTTACACATTTGACATAATCCAATCAAGAAAAGAGATATGAGTCATTTTTCCTCCTATTCTTTTGTTAGTTTATATTTAAAACACTTTCCGCTATGCTTAGTTAAAAAATCATACAAGTTACTAGAGTGTATTCTAAATCCCATGGGTCTACAGCTAAAACATTCGTTCAAGATAGTTTTCTATTTTGAGATACTACGAAGGACCAAACACTCTTGTCGGTTGTAATAAAAACAAATAAATTAAATACAAAAATGGAAAACATATAACGCTTGGCCAATCTTTAAATGATTCCTTTGAAGGCTACTATCAAGATACTAACTACATGTAGTGTATTAAACATTTTATAAAAGGATTACTGCATTCTAGGATTTTTTTACTTGAAAAAAAAAAAAAAAAAAAAAAAAAAAAGTATCAATGGTGTGTAGTATTAAATTTACGAATTTTTGATTAGACATCTTTTCTTATTATGAACAAGTTAAATCCATTTTGGTGTATGTTCCAATGCCTTAAAAATATTAAACATAGATAAAACAGCACTCAAAAGGGTTTTTGGGAACCTACCAGCAGAAAATCTTGTCATCGGCTACTACAAAATGATTAGATCCACTCATTTACATTCAATTAATTTGTGATATTATATAAGAAGAGCCTTGGAATTAAATGTATAAACATACCTGTTGTATAGTATAAGGCACTTTATTTAGTTGTATAATTGACAGTACGTTTACGTATCATTCATTTTTATTTCTATGCATTTTATTTTCATTTATATTATTGAATAGTTGATGTTAACTACTGTATATGTTCTGTATAAATGTAATTGCATATAAAGACAATTACTATAGCCCCCCCCCCTCTACATATCGGTGAGTTTTAGTCCATAAGTTTCAACTTGAAGAAGTATGATATGTATTCGAATAAAAAAAAAAAAAAAAAAAAAAAAAAAAAAAAAAGGCTTTAAATAAATGCTAAAAAGTATAATAATAAACACACCATATCATACAAGTTTTAAAAGATGTCTTTTATTTCATTTTGAATGACGAAAAAGTGGTTATATGGTATATATGTAATAATTATTGCTTCTTGTGCTATATGAGTATTTGATTTGGTTGTAGATGTTTAGTAAGTATTTAGAGAGAGTATTATAATGAGACTATTAAATGATATTTCTCACTTGTACGCTTCTTTGCCTTTATTATTTTTTGTGTTTTCCTGATTTTTATTTCACTTTAATGTCAAATCATTCAACAATTCCTTGAGACAAAACAAATTGACTTGCAAATACTCAGCATGGGCATTATATATTTTATATTATTTTTAAGAAAAGGTAACGAAGCTTTCAAAAATCCTTTATTCCCGGATTTATGTTTTTGATTTTTGAATAATATAAAAATATCTAGCAATGCTTGAAAAAAAGAATCAATATTTCCTGCTCAATTTTTATAATACTAGTCAGCTATTATACTTGTATTTTGCATGGCTACTAACAATTACATTACAAATTCTATCCAATATAAATTGTTAGATACAACGAAAATATTGTAATACGTACATTATATAGATATATTCCAAATCGATTATCATCATTGTTCCTAAAAAAAAAAATACATCTACTAATATCATACAACTCTTTTTGATGGTAATCACTTATGGTATTGATAATTTATTTAGAAAACCACCTTTTTTACTAACATTTTTATTAACTTATATATAGCGTACTCTTCTCAAATGAGGAACTGCAAATGATTTTCAGAATATAAATTATAAAATAAGAAATAGAAAATTAATTAAATAAGGATATATCATTTATTGGAGGAACTAAAAAGGGTTTATATATAAATTGAGTTGAGGAAAACAATGAGACGATAATGTATAATAAGGATATATAATCCGAATAATAGGGAATTGAAGATGTGATGTTATCTAGCAATAATGATATGCAGGGTGGAATTTTATTTTGACGTTCAATTGATTTGATATTCGGTTCCTGAACATATAGCAATGATTAAAAAATAGAAACTTCTGCATATTATTTTACATTTATTTGACAGATTCTATAGATGTACTATTTATGACAGCAAATGTATTGTACAGAAGTGCCTGTGAAAAAATCAGAAGGCGTGATTTTAACAAACTCTTTTTTAACGCCAATATCGACACTACAGGCATTATAAGTAAGTGCCCTATAGGAGATGCTTATTTGAATTTGCGATATATATTATATGAAATAGTCTTTTAATAACCATTGTATCTTCATGTGTTTGCCGTAGCTTCTTTTCGGGATAAATTGGGTTAATTATGGCGAAGATGTATGATGACTAGTATGTAAACATCTGATATATTATAAAAAGCAGCCCTTTTTCCACGTCTGTACATTTGATAATGAGATTTATAATATATATATATTATATATATATATATCACTGCACAATGTATGTATGTTTTACTCATGTATACACCTAACAATATAGTTTTCTAGAAGGTCCCGTGCACAAATGGGGCTTGGAGCCACACAAATCAGCATAAAATATTTACTTCCGCATCAATCATCAATAGCATTGTTTGTATATTTGGAACGAAGACTTACAAATGGAATAATTATTTACATTAGTAAAGTAATACGAGAATGCAAATAATAGCACGACATATCAATATCCCACCGAATTGCTGTATATAACAGATTAGTAATTTTTCTCATTTTACGCTAATGAAGCCCATCGCAGTTCTTATGTTAGACCCAGCAATAATGTGGTATGGCATGATTTATTACTACCTGGGAAATTCGCCGAAATTTACTATACGTCAATAACCACGAAAATAAATTTTACGGGTCTCAAAGATGTATTTGATCCGTTAGTGGTACAATCAGATTTCATTTTATGGACAAAAACATCCGATAATATTAGCGCTCAAAGCAAGATTATATCAATTAAAGCAAAGCAGTTTACAAAAATTATTTATCTTGAGTTAACAGCAAAATCATGTAGAGATAGCTCTTTTCTATATTTATCTATCGTTAATGCGACAATAAATACTATGATTAAAGGAGTTAAACAATTTGTGTCAGATATATATTTCAATCTGAAATGATTCAGATCAAACCAATGAAAAATATCGAAAGGTTTTAGAATTTGATAATATATAATATAACAAGATAGATGACCCTGATACTTCTCTTTCTTTCATAACCATATTAAAACCATGTTTACCACAACTTTATTTAAGCGACCTCTTATTAACTGTCAATTTGGCCATGTTTTAACAAGATCAATTTCCACACTTCCACGAGCAATCACTGAGATAACTCATCCAGACAATCAAGTATCGCAATCCTCATTTGATACCATTGATCGCTTAAAGAAATACACTATTGCATTATATAATCGCCCCAACATTGTTTTTGAATACGGTAAAGGCTGCTTTCTCTATGATGCCAATGATCGCGCCTACCTTGATTTCACTGCAGGAATTGCTGTAAATGCATTGGGTCACGCAGATCCTCAAGTGGCGAAAGATCTCTATGAGCAAGCTCAAAAACTTGTGCATACCAGTAATCTGTATCATAATACACAATCAAGTTTATTAGCTGAGAAATTGGTGGAAACAACTAATCTTCATAGCAAGCAGGAATGGGCAAATAAAATATTTCTATGTAATTCTGGTACTGAAGCAAATGAAGGAGCTCTCAAATTTGCTCGCAAATGGGGTAAAATGGTTGGCGGGGAGAAAAAGACAAAACTGATATGCTTTAAAAATGCTTTTCATGGTAGGTCAATGGGTGCTTTGTCCGTTACGCCAAATAAGAAATATCAAGATCCTTCAGCTCCACTTATATCTGATGTGAGTGTATTGCCTTTTAATAATGTGTACGAGGTATTGCATGAAGTAGATGAAGCCACCGCTGGTGTTATTGTTGAACCTATCCAAGGCGAAGGTGGTGTACATGTGGCAGATGAAGAGTTTATAAAGGTGCTAAGAGAAAGGTGCACACAAACAAAAAGCCTATTGATTTTTGACGAAATTCAGGTATGATCTTTTTTTTTTTTTTTTTTTTTTTTTTTTTTTGTATGTAAATGGATAGTAAGTTAATATTTTGGGATAGTGTGGTTTAGGTAGAACAGGGAAGATGTGGGCTCATCAGTACTACGACAGTAGTTGTACACCTGATATACTTACTATGGCAAAACCATTAGCGAATGGTGTACCAATTGGCGCATTAATGACTACCAACAAAGTTGCTGAAGCAATTAAAATCGGTAAACAACGAATGCAAAATTGCTATGTAATATCCAATTTATTAACTTTTGCTTCTAGGTGATCATGGAACTACATTTGGAGGTAATCCATTAGCGGCTGCAGCTGCATTGGGTGTAGTAGATCGAATTACAAACCCTCATTTCCTCAAGAAAGTTGATGAAACAAGCCATGCTATTATACGTGATCTCAAAGCACTGCAAGATGAATATCCTGAAATTATCAAGGAAATTCGTGGTGAAGGTTTATTATTAGGTGTAGAATTCTTTAAGGATCCTGAGCCCATGATTAAACTTGCAAGAGAGAGAGGTTTGCTTTTAGTAGCAGCTGGTAATAATACAATTCGTATAATCCCTCCTCTCATCTTGACAAAAGAAGAAGCCAGAGAAGGCATTGCTCGGTTTTCTGGAGCTATAGAAAAATTTGCATCATTGAAAAAACTAGAATAATTTATTTGTAAAAAAATAAAATAAAAGATAAACATCATTATTATATTTTACTGTCTTTAATACAGTTTCCAGAAGCATCATGAATATATCCATCTTCCCAAACCTTTTCGATAGCATATACACTTTCTCTGCACCGTCGGGAATTATACTTGATATCAACTTGAGCAACAATTATTTCCTCGAGATCATGATCAACTTGAGCTATAGCTCCTTTAAAGGGCATACAGGTTTGAGTACGCCCAGTCAAAAAAAAAATGATCAAGAGATTATGTTTTCAAAGCAGTGAGAAGCCATATTATTACGATACTGCAAGAATGCTGCCAGTGGTAGTATTTCCTTATATTATAATGCCTATATTTCACACGAATTTAGCTCTTTATCGTCTAGCTAACAAGCCAATGTTACATTTTTGTATGTTTGTTTTACAGTAATGGATTGATTTTTATCAAATTATTATTTCTGAATTTTATTAGTGAGCAATTTCACTGAAAATCCTTGAAATTTTTAGAGAAATTTAGGTAAAAAATCACTGAATGTGGTAGTATTCAGGTATATCGTTTCTTTTTTTTTTTTTTTTCTTTTCTTCTTTGTAATGTATTATGCTAAAAGAATCAATGCATTTTTATTCAACAAATATTGTATTTTTTTTATGCAGCAAATAATGCATAATATTATTAAATTGTTTTTTATCTTATCTAATATACTATAGTTAGTTTCAGTTCCTAATAAAACTCTTTTAGTTCATTCTTTTTTATGTATAATCTCTTTAACATAACAAAGAATCTTAACAAAAGAAATACTTGCTTATAAACATTTGCACAGAGTATAGTTTTTTTTTTTTTTTTTTTTTTTTTTTTTTAGGTATTTATGTATGAATACTTGTATCTATATTTGGAAAATAAATCTTTAGAAATGAATCAGAAAAATCAGATTTTGCTAGGTTTGCCACAATTTGCGAAACCACCATAAACTAATCCTTCATCCCAATCTTTTCTAACTTTATATACTTCTTCAGCATCATCTGTAAGAGACTTGATGTCAACGTCTGCAACAATCATCTCTTCACGTTCATGATCACAATGAGCCACAGGACCCTTGAATGGTACAGTAATTTGTGTGCGTCCAGCCATATTTCCAAAAGGTTGTTTTCTCTCAACATCACTTTCATTTGCAGGATTACATAATACAAAAACAATACCATTTTCAAAACAACGAGCAGTGCTGATAGAGTTCAGCATTTTAGCTTCGGACAGAGGATCTTGAGCAATTGCCAATTCACCACCATCATCTAAACTCCAATAAGCTGGTGCAATAATTAACTGTGCCTTTCTTTTGATTGCCAATTCTCTAAACACTTCAGAGAATGCAATATCCCAACAAATACATAATCCAATCTCGATACCAAATCTATTTTTGACAGTTGAAAAGCCATCTTCACCCTTTTTCATGTATTGACGCTCAGGATGCCATAAATGCACTTTACGGTAAGATAATAAAACTTTGCCTGATTTGTCAATATAATAAGCGGTGTTATATACATGGCCATCACTAGGATCACGTTCTGTCAAAGTTCCAGGAACAATGTCCATTTCATATTTTTTAGCTAATGCACTGAAACGATTGACAGCTACTTTAGGTGCAGTTTTCTCAACCATATGTTTTCCAGGGCCACCGATGAAATATCTTTTTGAAATAAAATCGTTATTAAAAATGTAAGGATTTTCCTTGCTTTTGTGATTATTTACTCTGGAAATACAATAAGGTCCACATTCTGTTTAGCAGCTTTCCCCATGAATTCTTCGGCTCTTGACCAATCTACTTCTTTATCTTTGTGGTCGATATGAAATTGAACAGCAGCGATACGCATTATTATTATAGAAATGTTCAGATAAGAAAAAAAAAAAAAAAAAAAAAAGGAGAGAGAAGATAGATAAATTGATCGATATGCTGATATTTATAACAAAACAAAAAGAAACCAATCTTTGTAGGTTGTAACGGAATATCAAAGTTTAGCAGATTTCACACGGACATTTATATTCTCATGTTTACTAATGTAGTGATTTATTATTCAATTTATGTGTTGTTCAATTTTTGTAATAATCCTTGTTTATAGTTCCAGTACTTCTCACGAATAGTATCCAGCTTCTCGGCTAAAACTTTGCACATATCTAAAGCAGCTGGATCAATGGTTGTGTTTTCTTGTTTTGCATTTTGTTCATAGATATCAATGTACATTGATAATAAAAAGGGTGATTCAACTTTGGTATCAACGAGTTGCTTCAAGAAAGGTTCAATCAAGTTTAATGACTTATTCGTCTTTTCATGTAATCTATATACATACAATTGCATTTAGTTATTTTTTTTTCCACATATACTACATAAAGCAGAAACTTACGCTTTAAGATAAGACCAACTACTCGAATTATTTGGTGCCAATACAATTTGCTTTTCTGTAAACTTTATTTCAGATTGAATCAATTCTTCTGAAGGTGTCTTTGGATTATTAAATAAAACATAATAACGATAATTCCAAGCAGAGTTATTTCTAACATCAAATACCAATAAATCATCAGTGTACGATAATTCACTATCCCATAAACCAAATCGTTTCACAACCCATTGTCTATATGACCATCCATGATAATTCTTGGAATCTTCTTCCAAAATCGAATTAATAAAAGGTAATTCTCTATCTCCCTTATTCAAACGATCGACAATTACTTGACGGTGATGCCATACTTGATAGTTTTTAGCTTGATCAGCGGCAATTTCATCGATATAATCAAGTTCCTGGTTTAAGTCTGCATTTAACGAAAATAAAACTTGTTGTCTATAGTTCCAAACAGTATAATGGGCAGGATTCATGTCTATAACGTCTTGAATAAGCGTTAATACGCGCTGTGATTTTTCATTTGCGCGAGTAACTGCTCTAAAATAATCCATAGCATCAGCATCTATCGTGTAAAATGTGTAAGTCTATAGACAAGTCGTAAAACTCTAGTTTACATACATTCTCTGGAATACGCAATAGGTACAAGAGGATTAGGCCCATCGTCTTGGGGTATAGGGGTTATATCTTTCCATTCAGGATTATCGCAGTATAATATTTCACTCATGTTGTTATATTTTGAAAGAATGAAATAAAAGCTAAATACATTTCTGAGCTTCAATGGTTGTTAAAGAAGATCAATAACTGTGTAGAAAAGAGGACGGCTTATTCTCGGCAATACCATGCTCTTTCATTGGCATTGTCAACTTGCTCATCACTATAACTTTGAAGGAGAAATGAGAAAAACCACAAGGAGACGTCTTTCAAAGCGAAAAATTGCTAAAATTAGTATTTCTACAAGTACAAATGGCTGTTTTTGTTTAAGAACCCTCAAAACATCCACCACTACTACAGAAATTTCGGTCCTCAAGTCATATATGATTATTTTTAACTATTTTTACTTTGGCTTTAATTCAATGAATTTACATTTTAAATATATATACTAAATACTCAACATATGCAGTATATAATTCCTCTTTTTTATTTCTATTAAAGTTGCGATAGTATATGTTTATAAGAGTTGCTTGAAGCTTAAAGAACATGATTTTGCAGCGGTAGTAGTAGTGGTAGTGAAATGCTATTCAAATACCGATAAAAATGTCATTTTCGAAAAAATAAATATATTTTCGTATATTTCTTCTTAAAATTTTAAATAAACTGCAAAACTTGATAAGAGCAAAAAGTAGAGCTTTAAGCTCTGTATCTAACTATGATACTATTCTTAAACTTTCTTACCAAAAAAGTTGTGCAATTTTTGAGAAATAAAAATAACGGGTTTTTTACACAAAATTCTAATTTAAGTAAAGTTAATAGCCAAATAAATGCTTTTATGTAAAGCTTTGGACAATTTGGGCTATTTCGAGTTTAGGAAAGGTATAGTTAAAAATTGCATTTTTAGAGTCAAAGCATCGATTAAGCAAAATTGGTGAATTTTTGCCTATGTCTATAAAGATTGAGACGTTGATATAGACCATGTTTTTCATCATCCCAAAAGTTTGAGATCAAAAAATATAGCAAGAAAGTACTTTGATTAAAGAGCCATTTTTGAGCTTCAAATTTACGCGAAATGTGCATAAATCAATTCTTTAAAAAAAAAACCCCCCCAATTTTACAATGGTTACAGCAGGAGTATGCTTGAATAAAAATATATTATATATAATATATTTGTATTTTACTTATTTTTATATATTTACTTCACAAACAAGTAATGGTAAATGTTGACATTTCATTTTAGTTTGTATTAAAACGCCTATTTTCAAGGCAGTAGTACACAAGACTTGATATTGCGGAATCTTTTATTTCTATTTATCAATCTCAATGAAAATAGCTTATACACAAGTCTAGACGTATAACTGGAATGATATACGAACGGAATAGCTTCAGAATCGAAATTATGCGTGGCTTGATTGTTTGCAACAAAAACGACATTTGAGGTCGGAGTAAAATCAACTGCTGCTTGTATTTGGAGTACCACACTACTGCATACTACAAAACTTCATTTTTAACTACTACAAGTGTAGGAATTAGTTAATCAATGTTGAAGTCTTGTACTAGTTGTGGACTATTATTGCAAGTCTATTTGGGAGGTTCTGCTCTCAAAGGACTCACTGACATTGAGATGACGGAAATTATCAATAGATGCTCCTTGGTGAAATGTAATCATGTCTGCAAACCTAAAAAATTCTCGGGGTACTGTATAATGAATATAATAATCTCAGTTTATTGAACAATATGCGTCATAGTTTTTGCTTGATACATTTCCAAAATGAATCTGATGCTGCTAGCTTTTATTATACTTACTTTGCAGGGAACAATCTTCTTTGTAAGAGTTTGAGAGCCATTTACGTCCAAGAAGCAATACACAGTGGAGTTACAGCTGACTATGTAAGGATAGTACTTCACTGAATGAGACTATAGACACTAAGAAGAATTTTTTTTTTTTTTTTTTTTTGTCGCGTAGAGTACAGAAAATATCCATATTTGTCCTATTGAGATTGGATGTCAATGCAATTTCCAAGATACAGTTACCTGGAATCCTACTTTCTATAGCAACGTTGAAAATAGCACTACAGAGCAAGGAAATCTGCAAATTAATGTTGATTCTATCACTATCGATGGAAATGAGGACATAATGCAAACTTTAATAAGGTTAAGAAAAGAGGTCGAGGTTGATGAGAAAGCATTGAATGTAAAATATGAAAAGATTAAATTACTGGAGCAGTTGACGCCTTTCGCATGATCGTTTATATATATATGGCATTGCAAATAAAAATACATAATTGCATTATCTTTAATTAAATTAATTCATAATTGCTTCATACCACAATTAAAGTGCTACATAATGCTTGAAAAGTGATGGTTTTGATCAAATTTGATTCAAGCATTTGATTAATGATTATGCCTTTTACAGAGTTTTTTTTTTTTTTTTTTTTTTTTTTTTTTTTTTTTTTTTTTGCTAGCAAATATATTTTCTATAAATCAATTTATTTTATTTGAATTGATAACCTGAGCAAATACCTTTATTTTAGTGTTTTATTTTTTGTTGTTTTATTATGAAAATTATTGAAAAATATTCGACGGAATACAGCTATAACCTTGTATCATTAACAGGGTATTACAAACTCAATTTCTTTCTCATAAATATAAATACGACCTTCACGTTCCCAAAAAATTCTTTTTTCTTTTTTTTTTTTCTTTTAAAAAACTTATTCACAATGATGATTCTCCATCCTTGTTCAGAGCAAATAATTTGTATTTGCAAAGTTGTACAACTGTTGAGTGGCCCGATGCGAAAGCATCATATAAAGGCTGAGTGAATAAGTTTTTTTTTTTATTATTATATTTTACTACTCATCATCCTCGCTATCACTACCATAATTTGTCAAACTACCTAAACCTGTTGTATTGACAGTGTTTGTTGTAGGTGTTGATACAGGTGCATTTTTCGAAAAACTCTTTAAATTGGATAAAACATTTTGAGGAATAATGCCTCCCACTTTCGCATTTTGTTGTGCCTCAATTTCTTGTTGTTGTTTATAATAATCCTCTTGTTGTTTTTGATATTCTGCTTGTTGTTTATAATAATTATCATAATCTTCTTGTGTGTATTCGTAAGCAGGAGCAGCTTCTGACTGTGTTGCTTCTATTTCAGCTTCTGCTCTTTGTCTTTTAACTTTTTGTTCCATTTGACTAAACCCGTCCTCATCAACATCGCGTTTAAGGCTAGTAAATTCTGCTGGTAATTCAGATTCTTCTTCTTGGTTTTCTGTATCATCATCAATATTGTGTTCAGCTCGTAATGCTTGAATTCTTTCAGCTTCTAAGCGATCATCTTCTGCGTCTAAACGATTTGCAATTGCATTGGGGTCAGCTGTAGCCCAACGAACATTGACAATTTCATTATTTTCGAGGCTTTGATTCATCATGGCTTCTCTAGCAAATTCAGCATTTGCTCTAGTCTTATATGTAACAAAACCAACACCACGTCCTCTCAAAATTCTTACTATATTGAACATTAATATTCATAATTTCCTCCATTTTAATCTTTCTTACCTCGCTCTAAAGGACCAAATTGACCAAATTGACGTCTCACAACATCCTCTATATCGTCTGTAACAGTAATACGGCCAATATATAACGTTCTATTTTCACGAATAAAACCACCAACACCACCCATATCTTGACGGAATTCACTTTTTTTTTTTTGATATTCAAAAGGTCAATTTCTAAATCGATCTATAATTAAACAAGTTACTTACGTAAATTTATCACGTCCAAAGCAATCAATTGTAGTTTCTAATACATCATCTGTTGTAGGTACTCTATGCCACATGGTACATTTGGATCCCTTGGAACACATTCCCTTTGCAAAGAACAAACAAAAGTAGGCGTTTTTGTTTCGAGAGCCCAATGTTTCGCCAGCGTCTCTGGCAATATCAACCTTGAATTTAGGTCTTACGCTATAATGATTGTTAAAATAATCATTTGATTGATATAATAACTGTATTCATACCTGGTTTTATTGAAATCTCTCTCGAGTCCAGAGTAACGATGATGCCAGATATTGTAAGTTCCACCTTCAGGTCTCTTTTCTTTAAGATATTCATCAAGTTGAGCTTGAGTTACCTAATTCCCAAAGGGTTTTATGAATATAGATACTAATTATAAATTTATTTCAAATCTTACTTGTACGCGAGCAGGCTTCATCTCTTATATTATTCTATTAAATGATGTAAAAAAAAAAAGAAAATTCAAAAAGATCTCATACCATAGCATTTACCTAATAAAAAATACTTCAAATTGATTGTGACGACGTCTCTCTGTCAATACAAGCGTAGTAATTTGCTTGCAACTCTCTTTATTCCTGTTTATAATAAAAGGCATTAAATAATGATAAATGTAAATTTATGCCGTTCTTGATCTGTCAAATTAGGTTACCATAGCAACTAATTTATTATCCAATTTTAGAAAATACACTCAACATTAACAAATAACAATGACAATAACCAAGAAACTTTCAATACAAACGAAGAGCAACAAGCATATCAAGACTGCTTACCCTGTAAAATTACTGGTGCATTAGGGTTTGGAGGTTTAGGAGCTTATGCTCTTCGAGAAGCTACAGTTGTAAATAAATTACCAGGAAGAGCTAAAACTGCAGTTGGTTTAGGAGTAACTGGCGTTGGTAAGTTTACCTTTGATAATTGAGCATTTTGCATAAACTAAATTCAAAATAGTATTCATTTCAGCTGGTCTTTATAGACTTGTCATGTAAAAAATAATATCATTAAAGAGTTTTAGTACCTGTTCAGAAGCAAGCTGCTAGATGTTGCAAATTTACTTTACAACTATTGACATACAAAATATCCATCAGTGTTTTTTATTTTATGCCAAATAGACTAAATGTGCGAAGTTCACAGACCATCTTGAATAGGTGTAAATATCAATTAACTTTCAACATGGCGCTTTGTCATAAAGAAAGATACTTCGTTATATAATGCTTCTCATGCTCATCAACCACCTTAAAAAAAACAACTCTTTTAAGAAACACAATGGATATCAAATGTATCATATTGGCTAATAATTTTAAAATACATTTCAACGAAAAAAACAAAAATCTATGAGTCTCTTTTATTAGTTTTACTTAAACTTCTTTTTCTAACTGCTACAGATGTTGATCGACTTCTTCCACGACCACGGCCACGTCCACGTCCACGTCCGCGACCTCTTGAAGTTGTTTTTACGATATCAGTCCTCTGTGCTACAATGATATCTTGCTCAACTGTTGTATCTTGCTCAACTATTGTATCTTGCTCAACTGTTCTATCTTGCTCAACTGTTCTATCTTCGTCAAGTGTAGTTTGTTCTTGAACCTTTGTAGCAACAGCACGAACAGCTCTGGCTGTATTCTTTACAGCCTCTTCATAGTAGGGAGACATTGCCTTTCTAGCTTCTTCGGCTGCACTATATGTCACCTCAGCAGCTTCTCCAATGTAAGGTGCTACAATTTTTCTGGTTGAATCAAAAGCCTCTTCAACGACACCAGCAGTTGAACCTCTTCTTGCTCTAGCACTTACACTACGACTTGATCTTGTATTATTATGACGTTCAGCTAATCTTTCTTCTCTGGTGGGTCTGTATTCTTCGGTATGGAATCCGTTGATTTCTTTAAAGGTTTCTAAAATATCAGAACAATCCCAGACAGCATTCAGTTCACCTCTGTAGGTTGCTAAAACAAGAGTTGTCAAAATCAATGCAGGTACAACATATAAAAAGGCTGATTGAGACTTTTTGGTGAAATGAACAGTGTAAATTGAAGCACCAGCGGTAAGTATATAAGAAATCAAGGCTAATATAAAGTAAGGTTTATGGAAAGAGGTTTTGTTCTTGTTATTTTTCCATGCATTCAGTTGATCAATTCGTAAACAATAAGCAATAAAGATGCCTAATATTTATTATAAATTAATTTTACTCCCCTAGAATATACTGTATTTTAACGTACCTGGTACAATAATTTCCCCTAAACCAAACATGGTGAAATAATGATCGCTTTTGAGTAAAGTGTTATGAAGATAAGTATCGATATTTCTTGGCCATACAACACTTGTAGGAGCATAAATCAAAACTTTTGAGAGATATTCTATTGTATTTGTACCAAAAACCCAAAACAGGTCATAAGCCAACATGCCCAATAACAACAAATAACCTGTACCAAATGAATCCAAAGTTAAGCATCGAATAGATTGGATAGCGATACAAATGGCAAACAAATCGCCAATGACCCAATGTTGAGTCAATGCATAAGTTACAGCTAAGCCAATGGAAATAGCGATAATAAACAAGTGAATCAAAGTGACATTCAAATGACATAATTCTATAGTAGAATAAAAGGAATGAGCTTTAATTAACATGACACCATCATTATTACAAAAAAAAAAAAAAAAAAAAAAAAAAAAAACTTACTTCTGTTTTTTTTGGTATAACTAAACTTGAATCTACCAATGCTGTCAAAAACATGCTTAGGTAAAAGAGCTTCTGCTACAATGGCAGCAGTACTTGAGAATACAGTCATTGATAAAATTGATGTTAACACCATAATAGTATTATTGATATATAAAGGATCAACAGCCTCAATTAAATGAGACACGGCATAAACAAACAAAGATGCAAGGATAGGAAATAAAAACGTATCCTTGATATTGATTACTTTTGAAATGTCTATTTTCTCGATCAAATCTTCATCATCACTACTACTGCTTTCATCAGAATCATGGCTTCTTGTGTGATAACGGCGAACACTAATAGATCTTGAACGCGAGCGAGCACTAGAGGCGCGAGGAGATGGTGGTTTTTTTTCAATTTTGATGGAATTATCATTGGAATTTTGTAATAATTTGAGTGAGCAAATTGAGCCGGCAACGATAGGTACAGTAGCTAAGGATAAAAGTGCAATTGAGGCAGTCTGGAGCCCCACATAATCATCAATTTTATTAAAAATTTGCTCTGCCATTTTTTATTTTATTTTAAAATAAAAATGAAAAAAAAAAAAAAAAAAAAAAAAAAAAAAAAGGAAATTTATCAAATTCATGCATATTTATACCATGTCTCTGCCTACCATAATATTAAACAGCCGATATATTTTGATGGTAATGAAATTTCAGTCTACAGTAATATTTCTACTTTAAATTCAGACAAAATAAGTAAAAATTGGGATGAAATGAGGATGAACTTTGGATATAGCGAGAATAAAGTTTGAATTCACCGAGGATAAAACTTAGATATAATGGAAATTGAGATTTAGATAAAGTGAGGATAAAATTGGGTTGAAATGAGAATGAGATTTAAAGATGTTCCAGATATTATTTCAAAGAGTTAATCTAAATGAACTTACCTGTAATAATCTAAACTTCCTGAAGAAAAAACCGTGTTTGATACGGCGATATTATAAATAAACTTCACATCATTTTTTTTTTTTTTTAGAAGCATCGATATCCAAGCCAGGGATGCAGAGTATACAATGCTGTATTTTTTTAGACATTTGCACCATCTTTGACTTGTAAGATAAGCAGAAACAGCAAAGAAAAATAATAAAGTGTGTTACTCCATGATGCGAATGTTTGAAAGCGCAAGTCATGCTCTATATTTATCAAGTATTCAAAGAATTCTTTAGGTCTAGAAAGAAATGGTCATCCGCTTTGTTTGTAGTGAAATATTTGCAAGATATTACTGTCTCTTGTGATATTTTTATCTTCTTCAACATGTGTTGCACTTTTTATATAGTATTTAACTGTACTTTTTCAATTTTGATTATTTTGAGCATGAGCCCAATTCATAAAAAATAAACGTTTAAATTAAACAACGCTTTATTCGTCCAAATATTATTTGCAATTTGTATGAATTTGCATTCTCACTTTGTCTAGATTTTATTTTTGCTCTGTCTCAATATACAACTACAATCGTCTAAAATTCAATTGGAAATCGTCCAGATATTTTCCTGAAATGTCTGAATTTAAAGTGGAAATACTATAGTGCATGATTAAATCAGCTACTCTTTTCTTTCCTCCTGCAAATTTTACTGATATAATAATATTTACTATTATGATAGGAGGTACTTTTTTAATATTACTATATTTTTTTTTATGTTCTCACAATAGCAATTGCAATAAAAAAAATTAATAGAGAAGCACGAAAGAATTAGAAGCGAAACATCTAATACTAATCCTGCTATTTTTGTAGCACAGTCTTCAACTGCCACTACTCCCTCTGATATTGCGACATCAGAAAATGGAGCTGATAAGAAAGTACGCAGAATTTAGGCAAGAAACTTTTATATGTATTGATAATTCTGCTTATATATCCAATTAGAAAACGATATCTGCTAATATTAGATCATGCATGCCATTAACAATTGCTCAAATTAAAAACCGAGTAAAGCCAATAGAAGAACGCTTTATTCTTGAAAAAAAAGAATTAACTGATGCAAGTATTCTATAAATATGAATAACAAACCAGAAGGTATTTAACCTTTATTTCGTCTGAAATAGGTTTGTTTAATTGGCATTATTCGTTCCATTATGACGCAAGAAACATGCATCACTTATACCATTGAAGATGGAACTGGCTCTATTGAAATAAGACAATGGTTTGGAATTGCTAATCAAGTTGAAAGCAATATTAAGCATGATGTTATGCTCGATCCTAAAGTACATCCGTAAGTACACATATGAAATTTGTCACAAAACTCTCTTTTAACTTTTTTGTTTGTAAGCCGCGACATTTATGTGAAAATTTATGGTCGTCTCCAATCATTTTATGATCGCATATCCTGTGTTTCTCATGCAATCATCCCTATTACAAATGCTAACGAAATTTCATTTCATTTTCTTAATATTATTTATACACATTTGGTATTGGAAAAGGTATACTAAACATGTAAAAATAACCTTATTTTATTTAAACTTTGTTTGTGTTATATGTATAATAGAAACCTTCCTGGTGCAGTAATAATAATCCTCTTCCCTCCTTTACTACTCATACGATTAGTAGAAATAATATTAATAGTATTGTAAAACATGCAATCAAAGTGTGCGGTGATGAAGAATTAGGTAGCCACATTTCGAGTGTCATTTCCCATTTAAAAGACATGTTTAATGAAATTGAAGTATTAAAGTCCCTTGACGAATTGGCCGAAGATGGACAAATATATAGCTTAACAGAAGAATATATTCAGTTAGTCAACTTTTAAGAGAGAGAGAAGCAAGGATGTGTGACCTAATCATACAGCGGAATGAATCTTCTGCAAGCTTCTATTGAATATCCTTTATTTTAATTTGCTTTGATGTTTGAATAAAATAAACAAAGACTTTATCGTTGGAATCATGTGTGTGTGTGTACTCTTTTTAGATTTCACAAATGTCAAGGGGAATTTTTTCTTAAGCCTAGAATATTAAAGATTGACTTTTTTTTTCTTTATGTTTTCTTTTTCTCTTCTAAATAATTATATATAAATATATAATATACTTCAATAAAGCATTTATCTCTTAATTGTAATTCTATTACTTTAATATGATTCCAATAAAAAGAAAACAAACTCAAACTAACCAAGAAAAAAATTATGTGCCTATCAATTGCTTTTTCTGCGGTTCATGTAGGTTTTTTTTTTTTTTTTCTTTCTTTCTTTTTTCTGTGCAATGTTCTAATGTATTTTTGTGCTTACATTAGCACTTCATCGCTCTAGTGATTGTGTAAGTGTTTGAATAAATAGAAATTAGATAAAACTTCTTATTAACATTTATGCTTATTATAGCCACTGTAAGTATTTTTTTATAGATAATTTCACAGGAAAAGCTAAAATCTCGTTATAGTTATTGCCAAATACTAAGTTTTCTATGCAAAATGCTTTATTTGTCACATCATTATCAAACAAAATCCCTTGATATTTTCTGATTTCTTGAAAAAAGAATAAAGAATTTTATCTGCGTGACATTTTTATTACAGAAGCAAAAAGAACAATTTTGTGCAATTGGTTTGAATCTAACCCTTTAATTCAAATGTGCACACACACATATATATATATATAAATATATAAATATATATTATATAAAACCATTTTTTATTTCAAATATATAAAAACAATGAGCCAAATAAAGGGCGGCCATTTAAATGATTCAATATGAGATGATTTTGTGAAGGGGTTTCCACACTGGTTTTTTATAATATACCATCACAATAATGTTATTATCATCCACAGTTAAACGAATTATCAATAAGCCATTGCTTCATTCGTATAAA
Organism: Mucor plumbeus; assembly: GCA_016758945.1. Taxonomy (NCBI): domain Eukaryota; kingdom Fungi; phylum Mucoromycota; class Mucoromycetes; order Mucorales; family Mucoraceae; genus Mucor; species Mucor plumbeus. Next base: position 84,157 of record JAEPRC010000093.1, read on the forward strand.
GTAATGTCAGTTTACTAAAAAGCACTATCATCAATCTAATCAATCAGTATACAAAATAGCCTTCTTACCTTTATTACACAACAGCAGCAGCAGTTGAAAACAAACGAAAAGAAAGTGTTTTAGGTGGAGGAAAAGCAAGACAAAATGCTCAACATGCCAAAGTAATCACACATCCACAATCAGAAATTAATTCTAATTTCAATATATGAATTTAGGGTAAACTTACAGCAAGAGAACGACTTGGACTATTGTTAGATAAAGGATCATTTCGAGAATACGACGCTTTTGTAGAACATGCTTGTACTGATTTTAATATGGCACATAATAAAATTCCCGGGGACGGCATTGTCACGGGTCATGGTACTATTCATGGTCGTCGTGTGTTTGTATACAGTCAAGATTTTACAGTTTTAGGAGGTTCTCTAAGTCGAACAAATGCTAATAAAATCTTAAAAGTGATGGATCAAGCCATGTTAGTGGGTGCTCCTATTATTGGATTACAAGATTCTGGTGGAGCTCGTATTCAAGAAGGTGTTGATTCACTTGCTGGATATGCAGACATATTTCAAAAGAACGTTCTTGCTTCAGGTGTAGTGCCTCAAATATCGCTTATCATGGGCCCTTGCGCAGGTGGGGCCGTTTACTCACCTGCTTTGACGGATTTTACTTTTATGGTTCAAGATACATCGTACATGTTTGTCACAGGCCCGGATGTTGTCAAGGCCGTTACTAACGAACACGTTTCCCAAGAGGTCTTGGGTGGGGCCAGAACACACACCACAAAAACTGGTGTAGCGCATCGTTCTTTTGCTAATGACATTGAAGCTATACAAGGCATGAGAGATTTCTTACCTTACTTGCCATTATCTAACAGAGACAAATTACCTAGTCAGCCTTGCGATGATCCAATCAATCGTCAAGATTCTGCCTTAGATACAATTATCCCTGCGAGTTCAAACATTGCATATGATATGAAAGAAGTTATTGGAAGAATTGTTGATGCGCATTCATATTTTGAAATTTCTCCTAGTTTTGCTAGTAATATGTTGATTGGGTTTGCTCGGTTGAATGGTGAATCTATTGGTGTAGTGGCTAATCAGCCACTTGTTTCATCAGGTGCACTTGATATGGATGCTTCTGTAAAAGCTGCTCGATTTATTAGATTCTGTGATGCATTCAACATACCTCTTGTGACATTAGTAGATGTGCCTGGATTCATGCCTGGAACAACCCAGGAACACGCAGGCATCATAAGACATGGTGCCAAATTACTTTATGCTTACTGCGAGGCCACTGTTCCAAAATTAACTGTTATTACTCGTAAGGCTTATGGTGGCGCTTATATTGTTATGAGCTCGAAACATTTACGTGGTGATTACAAGTAAGTTTGCATATTCTTTTGAGAAAATTTTGTATAAAATGCTTACATTTTCAAGCGTGGCATGGCCTTCGGCTGAGATTGCTGTCATGGGAGCAAAAGGAGCTGTTGAAATCATATTTAGAAAACATCCCGATAAGGAAGCAATGAGAAAGGAATACAAAGATAAATTTGCTACGCCATTGTTTGCAGCTAAAAGAGGATATTTGGATGATATTATTTCTCCAAGGTAAGAAAAATCTTGTTGGTTCAGAATGATTAGATAATAATCCTCTTTATTTTTATCTAGAGAAACGAGGGCTAGGTTAATAGAGCAATTAGAATTGCTAAAATCCAAATCATTACAAAATCCTTGGAAGAAGCATGGAAGCATACCATTATAAACAATAAATTCATAAATTATTATCTAGCTTCTGTTGTTGCTCTTTTATATTATCAATGAACCATCCCTTTTTTTTAATACAAATTAAGAAAATCGTGCGTAGAGCACTGATAGCTTTTAATTGATTTAATGGATGCCTCTTAAATGTTAGTTTAAAGAATGTAATGTTTGTTATTATATCTTACATATCTGATGATGCAAGTAGTTTTTTTTTTTTTTTTTTTTTTTTTTTTTTTTTTTTTTTTTTTTTTTTTTTTTTTTTTTTTTACCTTTTGATATGAACC
>JAEPRC010000094.1:0-85826 GCA_016758945.1 Mucor plumbeus
CGCTTGTTGTGCCTGGATTGTGATTTGATATATCTTGACAGCTACTTGAATGATTAACCGCTGAGGTTAAAGAGTATGGTGTCATGATTTGAGTGGCCCGAGCCTTTCGGTTAATTGATTGAGAAATAATAAACTAGGCGTTCTTTATATCCGATTCTAGACTTGTTCTTTCATATTCTAAATAGTAATCAATGGATTGTATAATCTATTGATTGGTTATAGAAGGCGATAAGGTATGATACTTGGTGGAATACAACAGTATCAGAGCCTTCTAATAAGGAGCAAACTAAATTCGAAAATGAGTGTTCATTATGTATTTTTTTTTTTTTTTTTGGATGAAACATTAGTAATTCCGACTGTATTTATATGTATCTTTTTCCAACTGAAACTAATTCATGCAATTTTATATGTTGTCATGTAATGTGAATCATTACAAGTAGCTGATTTATCAGAATATAAATTATTGAATAAAAAATAGAAAATTAATCAAGTAAAGAGATATCGTTTATTTGAGTGAAATTGAAAGAGTTTATATACTATTTAATTTGAGAAAATGATAGGGTAATAAATATTGTTGTGGATGTTATTGTTTAATAGTAATGTGTTGTGATACAATATCGTGTTGAAATATCATGCTGGAAGACCATGCTGCTGGAAGCATGATTTAGTTGTTTATTTGCTGATCAAGTTTCGGTCCTTGAACTATTGTTTACCTTTCGAATTTGACACATCAGGTTAAGAATGATACATTAGTAGCCTTCTTGTTTGTATTACTGACGAAACTGGTCTTGACCTTCTTTTTAGATTTGAACCCCATTCGTTTAAACATTTTGCGAATGCTAAGCACTTTCATTTCAATACCAATGGACCTCAAATACTCCTAAATAGCTTTATAACCATATAGTTCGCCGTTACAAAGTAACAATCTAGAAATGTACCGTTAAGTTTACTCACTGACCAATGATAGCCTTTTGCTAGATGGCCTTGTTGCACCAAAATGAAGTTGCTTTTTCATCCGAGAAATAGTTGATGTACCGACGTCAGGAAGTCATGACTTAAACATAGAGTAAGAAGTAAGAGGCGCCGTTTATCAATAAAGCCTCTACTAAATTCTCGCGTTTAAAGTTAGGATAGTATGGATCATAATGAAAAGTTATGTAAAAAGAAAGGTGTGATGAATTAGGTAGAAAAAAAATGAAGGGAAAATATTGGGCTTTTATACTTTTTTGATATAATTCAAAGATTAAGAGTATTAAATAATTCTAGCGATTTTTTTTAGATCTCTTCTCCGATATCTCCCTTCGGAGAGTAAGGATATAGAATGTAACTTGATATCTTGCAAGGGTGTTTTCCGAAACGGTCGTCCTCGTCTTTATCAGCGTGGTCTTCACTCTACCCTTACTTGATATTTATTGCTAGTAAATCAGTACAAAGTCCGAAACTTATGCTTTTATATGATGTAATAGACGTCTATCGATTGTGTGAGTGAGATAAGAGATAAGTTATAAGTTGAATGCAAAAAAATGCGATTTCGTCAAACACCGGTGCACTTTGTTACCAGGCACTAGAAAAGAAAATTTTATTTAGAGAAAAAATATTGCACCAAAGATTTGTAATTATATCACATTGCAATTATGGTCTTTGCTTCTATGAAATACCACTTACCAATATAGCCTAATATTAAAAATTGTTGATTGGAATAATACTGTATGTAATTGCTGTAAAGTGTTACTGCTGTGGACATGTTCATATATACTGGATATAAAAAAACCTGATTAAATTGTATTACACTATAATACGCACATTGATAACTTGAAAAAATGCTAATTTTCCTTTTGGATTGTTGTAGTATGTTTGTATTTAATCTAATATTCGAAAGAGGTAAAAAAGAGATGCTTAAAGAATTTTTTCTCCTTGAATTCGATAAATGTAGTTTCTTATTCCTCATAAACGCACAAGAAACTTTTGTAAATTCAATTAAAGTATTCGAATTGAAAAACTATTTTACTATCTTGTTTTAATTTAAAATGATTTGTTCCATTCGTAACTACTATATTTTCTGATTTAAACATCCCCTAAATTACCGTTACATTGCAAAAAATAACAATTTCGACGAAACTTCTCCTAATTTTTATACATCTCGGATGTGGCGGCAGTTGAAATCCAAAATTTTCTGATGATGAAAAAAATTGGATAAAAACGATCCTAAATTTTTAAAATGCAAAATTGATAACAAACATGTATAATAACCTCGCTAACTTTATTAAGTATCCTCAATATAAAATTTTATTTCGCATCTAATGGTGTATTTATTGAAAACGTTTACCACCAAAAGTTTTGTTAAAAAAGCAAAAACATTAAAATCGGTTTTTAGTGATTTTAAAAATAATTTTATAACAGAGTTTTAAATTTAGCGTTACAAACAAATAAAGCAAAAAAATCCCTATTATTTGAGGTATAATTTGTCACTCCAGCGCTATTTTTCATAGAGTTATTAACTCTTTTCGAAAAACCTAAATTTTGGACGAGGGTAGACAAGGGAAAATTCATGATTTTTCGAAATTGTTTTTATGGTAAAATATAATAAAACAAAACGAAAGAATTGTTTTTGGCTTATAAAGTATATGTTTAAACGGTTGCTATCTCGAGTTACAGTCCATTGAAGTTGCATTTTTGTACGCTTTTAATGGAAATATGTTTATAAATAATGCATGAACTTGATTGTGACTTTTGCTAGATTTATTTTTCTCCTTAATATACCTGTTTTAAAATATTACTCTTTGAGATTACTTTAAAATTGCAAGAGTTATCAACCGAAAAGTAAATTTTGTAATAATTTTTTCGGTATTTTAAGTTACAGTCCGCATAAAACGAAGTTTTATCATTAAAGCCCCGTAATGCAAGACTGGTTTTGTAGTAAAATAAATCTACTCTTTGAAGGAATTTTTTTGATACAGTCTTTAGAGCAACGTTGTAAAAAGTATTCTAACATGCGCAATATGTACTATGACCTCCTGTATGCTCTCAGAGCACATAACACTATGGGAAAAAATGCGAAAATAACAATTTTAAAATTTGCAGTTATTTATTTCGTTACGTAAGATTGTTATAAAGTTACACCTTTCCAATAACATCTTCACGTAAAATAGTTTCTACAGCGATTGTCATAGTAGTTTTTTCAGAAAAGTTGTAGTTTATTATATCTCATTTTGCACCTTTTTTCCCATGGTCGGATCAAATCAATTTTGGAACTCAGTTATCATAGCTTTTAAGCTGTAAAACAGTCGGGATTACTAACGTTTCATCCATTCCCTTTCAAACACTTTTTTATAAATAAAACAATAGCCAAAACATTAGAAATTAACATCAAAAAATTGTAAGACCCAACAAGATCCAAACAAGACGTAAAAAAAATGAAATTTGGAGCTATATTTTATTTAAAACAGCTTGGATTTAATCAATATGACATTTCTATTATGATTGATATAAAGCGTCCTACAGTTCAAAGTATCATGTCCAGAGTAAACCAAATTGGTGTACCGGTACTGCTTTAACAGATAAAAGTACTGGGATACCGTCTGCCTTTAATGACTATACACAACGTCATTTGGAACGAACAATAAGGAGAGATCCCTTCCAGACGTTAGAGACGATTACGGGGTAACCCAGAATGATGGGGAAAAATATAAGCCGCTCGACAACAAGAAAATGGGTTAACAAGTTGGGCTTTAGATATTATACGCCTGCTGCTAAACCCAAAATGAATGAGGAGCACAAAAAAAATAGATTAGAATGGGCACATCTTCATAAGAATTGGTCCAGTGAGCAATGGAGACAAGTAATTTGGTCTGATGAGTCAAGATTTCGTATTTCAGGTAATGATGGAAAGCCATTAGTTTTGAGAAAAGAAGGTGAAAGGTATGAAAGCTGTCATGCATTACGTTTAGTAAAGTTTGGTGGCGGTAGTTTGATGGTTTGGTCTTGTTTTGGGGCTGGGGGTTTGGGACCTTTGGTTTTTATTGATGGTAGTATGAATCAAGAATCGTATATTGTCGTATTATTGCAGTATTATATTCCATGGATTCTGAACTTATATAAAAACGAAGATAAGATGTTTGCCTTTCAGTAAGATAACGCCACCTGCCATACAGGTGCATATGCAAAGTGGTTGTTATGGAAAAATGGCCAGCCCAAAGTCCTGATCTCAGCCACATTGAGCATGTTTGGAGCAAGCTCGCTCGTAAGTTACGTCGAAGAAAGCATCTTATTGATAACACTGAAGACTTTCGGCGGGAACTTCTCCTCGCTTGGGAGAACATTGATGTTGAGTTCACTGCCAAGTTAATAGAAAGTATGCCCAGAAGATGTCAGGCAGTTATAGATAGCAAGGGAGACGTAACAAAATATTAGTTTTGTTATTTATTTTTATTTTCAAATAATAAACATGTATATTTTACTTTTGATGAAGTATAAAGGTATCAGAACCTTCTAATAACAAGTAAACTAAATTTGAAAATGAGTGTTCATTATATTTTTATTTTGTTTTTTTTATTCGGATGAAACATTAGTAATCCCGGTTGTATATATTTCAAAAACATTTCTGTAAATACATGTGCGCATAAAGTATCAATCTTCAATAGAAAATACAGCTATGATAGTACAATAGAGCTTGATAATTCCAAGCATGAGTAAGCATCTGGAGCTTATAGTAGTATCTGTTGGAAGATATGACACAAAAGAGTCTCATACTGTCTGTTTGATTAAAACAATCCATCATTTAATAATTTTTACATTTCTAGATACTAAAGATAGCCAGGAACTTTACATTTACTCAAAATGATACACAACTGATGTCATAAGTCGTGCCTTTGGTTTAGTGGTTTATAGCTTTAAGAATATGTGAGATTAGTGAAGAGATCGACAATTAAAGAATAAGAATCTATGCATTTTTTGATATATGTGGTACGACAAAAACGTTTTTTAGAGGGAAAATGTGAAAATATAATAGAATTTGAAACTACTTTTGTACACTTTTTACAATTTGATAAATCTCATACAAATAAAAGTGATAAAAAAACTTAGTTAAGCATTTATTATATATATACATTGCGTCAAATGTATTCAGTAAACCGTAAATTTGTATTTTCTCAATAATATAGTAAATTGTTTGAATGCAGGTACTTTAAAGCAGTATTTGTACTGTACCGGAGACTCAATGATTAATCAACAAATGCCGAGACCACGATCTATTAGTTCATTTTGTCTTTTTTATTCCAACAAAATAATGGATGAAGCTCAACCTATACCCCTACAATTTCAGTTACTATTCAACTGGGAGATAGAATCTACACCGGATGCTTTACTTAAGCATCGAACTAGAATGTATCCTACTTTCAAAGCTGAATTAAACAATACACCTATCTATAGACTAATTCACCACGAATTTGAACGCCATTATATATCTGCAGGGCAATTGTTTAAAGCAAACGGTATTACTCTTACAGAAGGTTTATTCTTGTTTGATCTCAAAATGATAGATTTTGAAGTGGATTTTTTAATTGCGCAATTTCCTTACTGTGATATATGGGTTAGCGTAGACCAAGCTAGACACATGGCGCTTGCATTAGGCATTGAACATGAATTAGGATTATTACTTGGTGAAGAATTCGACGCATGTTTTTCGTCTGATAACATAAGTCGAAACGAGATTATGCATAATTGGACAGTGCCAACAATACCCCATCTACAATATTCAACTCGCGCATTGCTGGAAGCAACATTCGATTCAGTAGAGATGCCACAGCCTTCCAGTCGTAAAATCAGAACACAAATTTCAAGGTCAAAACAAAAAGGAATGGTAATGAAAGATAGGACAGAAAGTGGATTAGTAAAATGGCAAGTGTGGGCTTATGAGCAATTCTTACAACAAAATGCAATACAAGATGAACAACCAGTGCTTCCTGTTTTGGATCGCTCCGGATCAGTTTGGGATGCACTACAAGGCATCCTATCCGATTTACAAACCCTTACTCGAGGGGGTCAATTGGGAACTACAACAAGGGTTTTATCAGACAATATGATGGTTGGTAATATGCCGTTAAAAAAAGAATATTTAAATCAAAGTCTGTTATTGCAGCAGCTTTATACAGCTGTTATGGCTGAAAAGATTATGAATGAAATAGAACGTTTGACTATATCTCGTCAAAAAGTGGAACCAAATGAACAACCGGAAAACATTCAAGAAAAGTCAAATACTTCTTCACAAGAGGATGAAAATGGTGTAACAAATACTATCAGTACAACAACAACAACAACAACAGCTGCTGCTGCTGCTGCTGCTGCTGCAAAAGCAGTAAATTATAATAGCACTAATAACATGTTATTTCATGATCGAATGGATTTGATTGAACTAGAACTATACAGAATGAAAAGAAAGAGTAAAAAGAGATTAGAAGAAATTGAATCGAATCAGCAAGAATTTATTTCTCAATTGAATGAATTTAAAGAATGGAAAATTGAATCAGAAAAAAAAAGAAAGAGCGAAAGAGTTTGGATTTTTAGTATTTTTGTTATCATTTACTTGGTAATTCATACGTTCAAGAAATAAAGAGTGTGTAACTGTAATTTGCACTAAATTTGGAATTTATCCTCATTTCAACTAAAGTGAGTTTTTTTTTTTTTTTTTTTTTTATTGCCCTTTGGCGGACATGTATCGAGAAAGAGTCGATCTTTTTTAATTATTTAAAATAAAAAAGAAACCCCAGTTTCATTTTCGTTCTTCTTTACCCGTTTTTTTATATATAAAAACCCTCAAAAATAAGATGCCACCGAATTATAACCCTGTTCAAAATGATGATATAGAGCTTTTAACACCGGGAGATCATCTCGAAGTTGGGGGAGCAGGACAACAGCAAAAGAAATTTGGTAGACACACTCGGTCTGCTTCATCATCATCGTTTATTCACTTCAAAGCACCTCAACAAAAAGAAGAAGTTATACCCAGTGGAAATAAGCTTGCTTCTCAAGTAAGATTTCTCTTGGCAAATATATACTATAGTACCGTATACTAATTTTTATAATAGGCGCTACCTTCTTTATTAATTTGTGTTGTTGGATTAATTGTAGCAGGATGGATGATGGATATATATCAAGTAAATATTTTTTTTACAGTCATGATTGATTTAATTCTAACCGAGAAAAAAAAAGCATTGGGAAGTGTTTACTAAAGTGTCAGAATTGTTTATTCTGGTACCTGTGTTATTAAATTTAAAAGGAAATCTCGAGATGAATTTAGCTGCAAGATTCTCGACATCTGCAAATATGGGCGATCTGGATCATCCTGAAACGAGAAATGCACTTGTATGGGGAAATTTGTCATTAATCCAGGTTCAAGCACTTATTTCAGGCTCAATTGCAGGTTTATTTTCTGTAATTTTGGGTGCATTATTACATCCAGAAAATGCAGTTACGATTAGTGAAAGTGTATTAGTGATTGCAAGTTCGATGGTATCGGCCTCAGTGTCAAGTTTTGTGTTGGGATTATTCATGTGTATATTAATTATTATCAGTCGAATTTTGAAGATTGATCCAGGTAAATTAATGAGTGAGAGTGTATACTATATCAATTTTAATTGAGAAACATTTTTGTTACAAAATAGATAACATTGCTTGTCCTATGGCATCTTCTCTTGGTGATGTTGTTACACTTGGTATTTTGGCAGGATGTGCAAATCTTTTATTAATCAATATGGGTAAGTTGAGAAAAATGTACTAGACACTGTGTCTTACTTTCCTCATTTAGAGACAAATTTAAGTACCTTTTTACTATTGATCATGTTTGTTTCGATTCCGTTTTTTGGTATATCAGTATGGAGAAATCCTCATGTAAGAGATTTATTATTTTCTGGATGGACACCTATTATTATTGCCATGTTGATTTCAAGCGGTGCTGGTCTTGTATTAGAAAGATATGTCGAAAAGTTTAAAGGGTTAGCCATGTTAACACCAATTTTGTGTGGTACAGTAAATCAATTTCATTATTATTTGTGCACTCATTGATGTTTGTAATACAGGTTTGGCTGGAAATTTAGGATCCATTTATGCCTCTCGAATTAGTACGTGCCTCCATAGAGGTGTACAAGAACAATTTAAAATTGTAGAATCAACATTATTGTTAATGAATGTACCAGTACAAATTTTGTTTTTGTTTATTGCTTGGTTTTTGGACATTGGGCATTTAGATTTTACATTTGCATTTGCATTGACTTATTTTATTGTATCAATGATTTGCGTAAGTTTGTGATTGATAAATTATGTTTCGCTTATATTCATATTGTTATTTTTATAGACATTCACTGCTTTAAAGATGGGTAAGTCGATGACATTGGGATTCTGGAAGTATAAATATGACCCTGACAACTACGTTTTACCTTATTTGTAAGTATCCTTGTTAGACTGTGTGTATTTGATGCTAAAATATTTTAATCATTAGAACTGCGATTATCGATGTCATTTGTACAAGTTTATTAGTGATATCATTTTCTTGGCTTACTACAAATGGTTTTGCTTCATTAGAAGAAGAAAGCAATATCAAATAGACAATTAAATAACTTTTATAGAATATTATACTAAAAGTTTATACCAAAAGCTTTTGGGTACCCCTAATGTAAAAAAAATAAAATAAAATAAAATAAAAATAACAAAAATGAATTACTTTCATTTTTTGTTTGCTTATCTTACAAATTGAAGCATTTAAATATGAGTATAGAGCTAAATCAAAGGATTAAAACGTCTGTTGTTTATGTATTTAATGATTTGGTTTTTTAACAACTGCCAAAAATGATAAAAATTCAATTTGTCTATATTTTTTTTCTCACGATAATCCTTTCTCCTTTTCGACTCACCAAAGTAAATCTTTTCTCTCTCTTTCTCTCTCTCTCTCTCTCTCTTTTTCCCTCCTTTTTTTTTTTTTTTTTTTTTTTTTTTTTTTCCTTTTGATCATTCTTTACAATGCTTCGATTTATTCAAATCCCTCGTGTACATAAAATAAAATATACTCGTTTTATTGCGTCAAAAGCAATTGAAAGACCTCATGCTCATGCATTTTACGATGATAAAATCACTAACTTTGCTAGTAAACAAGTAAATCCTGTTACTCTCGGCAAATTAGTAGGCTTTGGTCGTCCTCCATTATCAAATGAAAGTTTACATGCTTGCACTCAGTATGCAAAGACTGAACTACCGGTGCGCTTAGCTAGACGCGTAAGAGCTTTTCAAAGTTTACCTTTCATCGTTGGTACAAACCCTCATATAAAAGAAATTTATAGTTTGTATTACGATTCATTTGAGTCTCTGGTTAAATACGCACTTCCTGATGCTCCTGGAGATGATATAGAATTTACAGAAAAGTTAAAGGATTTTGTTGAACGTCATAGTGATAATATTCCCACTCTTGCAAGAGGTAATTTATAATATTGTTATCATAAAGTTGTAAATTAAATCAATTTTTTGTAGGTTTCTTGGAGTGTAAGCAGTATATGAACTCACAAGATATGGCAAGATTCTTAGATGATATGATTCAGGCACGGATAGGGATTCGTCTTATTGCAGAACAAGCAATTGCATTGATGCATCAAAAAGACATTCAAACAGATGGTTTGGTTGGTATCATTGATACTCAGATTAGACCAGATCAATTGATCAAATCTTGTTCTGATTTCGTTGCTGAACTGTGTGAATTTAATTATGGCCAGAGTCCTGAAGCAATTATTGATGGCCATACAGATACCAAATTTACCTATGTGCCTGTTCATTTGGAATACATTTTAACGGAATTATTAAAGAATTCCTACAGAGCAACAGTAGAACATCACAAAAAAATGGGAAGAACAACAGAATTACCACCTATTCAAATTACAATTAGTCAAGGTCATGAGGACATTTCAATTAGAATTCGTGATCAGGGAAATGGTATCAGTGATGAAGATCTTCATAAAGTATTTGAATATTCGTATACAACAGTGTCAAAAGCAAAAGAGGATGCTGAAAATGATCCATCCAATATATTTAGAAATATCACAGAAATGGCAATGCAGAGCGGTGTTGGAGGTCCATTGGCAGGTTTAGGGTTTGGTTTACCATTAGCAAGAATGTATGCTCGTTACTTTGGTGGTTCGCTTACATTGGTATCCATGTGGGGATTTGGATGTGATGTGTTTCTCAAATTAAGACATATTGATGATTCCATGGCAGCAGGATTAGAAATTTAATAAATTACATAAAATAATAAAAGATTGAGTACTTGATGCATTCTTAATTATACTCGCTTTACTAAAGCATATATTTTATTATACAGTTTTTACGAAATTGCTTTATCCTCAATGAAATATTGAAACTTACATTATTTGAGGGCTTTTCAATTCCTCCTAATGCTTTCAAAATTAAAATTCTATACTTTTATATGCTCTACAATGTATCTGCGATATGCTTTTGTTCTTTGTTTAACAAATTTATCTGATCTGGGGCAACTAGAAATGGTTCCAAACAAATAAAAACAGTTCGTAGCGGCATCTGAATTTAGAAAATCGTAGTTGATCATTTGAACCTCAAAATCAACGGTTTTGACATTTTTGAACTTTCAAGAATTTTTACGCCTAAATATTAGCTTTTAAAACATATACTTGTATAATTAACTAAAGCATTTTTTTTAACTTTATATACGCTTGTATTTTTGTTTTTTAATTTTTTCATACAAATTATTGATTTATTCTTGAAAATAGATATTCTGGTTTTTTAAATAAAAGTCAATAAATCATATATAGAACATTAAATTAAACGTTTTGGTATTGTTAAATGAGTTATTAAGATTATTTTGGTTCTATATATGTCTTAGTAAAAAGTCTCATTTTTGAGGTCAAAAATTGCAATTTCGTTAAAATGTTGTTTTTCATGAGGTATACCTCATGCAAAATAGAGATAAAATGGATGGACCAAAATTTTTATGAAATCATACTAGGCCATGTCTATCGATCGAAAAAAATCGTTTGGTATGTTTTTGAGCATTGGCAGATGAATGTAGCTAGCAAAATTCGCCCTTTAAAACGCTGATTTGGGCGATTTCAGTGTAACAACGGCGCTAAGCTGTACGTTTCATTTCAATTATAGGGTACTTTTCATTTGTGATTGTTTTAAGCCAGCATTCTCGATTCTTGGCTGTTAAGGGACATTCGTTTTTCAGTGATTCATTATATATGATCTTTTAAAAAACCGATATAGAAGCTAGCAATTCACAACGGCGCTGTTAACAGACTATCTACGTTTATAAAATTATTCTGCGAGGTTAAATAAAGCTATCATGGTAATTCTTGTCGGATAACGTTGCCCTGCGATTCAAATAAAGTAAGGCTTTTTTTAATTAAATGAGTAACTTAAGAAATAGTTAAAAAATAAGTTTATTGAATGAAATCCTTAAAGGTTAATTTCTAATTATATTCTCTGAAATACAGAGGATCTGATTGTGTTGAGCATCAGTTCAGGGTTTGTATGAACCATCATTGCAAAATCGTGTGATTCTTGCACTGCCTTTCCACCTCTTTCAATCATTTCGGCATTGTAGGTATTGAGTGCATCTATGATTGACTTTTCACCTTGATAGGCCCTTAAAAGCTCAGTACCCAAATTAGCAGCATCAACCATGGCATGATTACCTCCTATTCAAAATATATGATAATAATGTTAGCGAGTATCCATCGTTTTATTATAACCAAAATAATTAATTTATTACCTTCTCCCTTGAACATAGTCATAGGATGTGCAGAATCACCAACCAGGACTACTCTACTGCCAGGAGCAGCAATTTTTTCAGCAATAGGATATCTGTCCTGAACAGTAATAGGATAAAGTGTAGTGTCATCAGGAGTACTCATAATAAGATCTTGATAGAGAGAGCCAGAATGGAACCCATTAGCAGCCCATAATTTAGTTAATGCTAACTTTTCAGCACTGAAATCCTCTAATTGCTTCTTAGAACTTGGCAAACCACTGTAATGAGAAACAGACCAAGAGATACAATAAGAATCAGGACGAGTACGATCAATATTTTTCACGGAGCAAAACATATTGAATACCTTTCCCTTGACACCCTCAACTTGTTCATGTTGGCCGTTTAATACAGCAATATAATTTGGGTTAGAAGATATCCTGAGCCATGTTTCCTCAGAAACCCAATGCAATACACCAAATGAATCAATTGGGAGAGGAACTGTCAATTTCTCCATTTCCTCTTTACCACCAAGTAATTGAGAAGCAATAGGAGATCGAATACCATCGCAGCCTACAAGCAAATCACCAGTTGCTTGTGTTCCATCTTCAAAGAATACAGTAACTGTTTTAGCATCTTTGTCTTCTTGGAATTGTAAAACTTTCTTTCCCCAATTTACATTGTCTTTGACTCGCTCTAAAAGCCAATTGCGAAGATGTTCACGATTAGCACGGTATGATGTTCCAGGTTCAAAAAATCTAGTCATAAGAGACTCACTGGTATTGGCATCGCAGAAAGAAAAAGAAAGGCCTTCATCTTTCTCTGGAATGGTCGAAATCTTGGTATTCAAATCTTCAAATGCTTCTTCTGGAAGGCATTGCTTCAGTGCTTTTAAGGCAAAATTAAGAGTAATAGACCAACCTTGAGGGCGTACATTAGCAGAAGCATCACGCTCATAGACTTGGTATGGGATGTTATGCAATTGAAGATAATTAGCCAAAGTAAGTCCAGCTAATCCGGCGCCCATAATAAGAATATTTTGCAATTTTTCAGTAGTAGTATTTGACATTTTTGTATTATTTTTTAGATAAATAATTCTTGAAAAAAAAAACAAAAGAAACTATTACCAAGTATTTATATCTTTTGTTATCTAGATATTACATAATGCATATTGCAATTTTTTTTTTTTTTTTTTGACTCAAAAGAATGCACTCGAAAATGTTTTTTTCCTAGATCAATGTTACTTTTTCCGATTTAACGGAGAGGGCGCCGAGCGGCAAGCAGTTTTATTTTCTTGCCAGAAGTATTCTCATTTTTTTATTTTTGCAAGAAGATTGATTTGATATCTTGAGGAAATTCTATTGATGAGCGCTAGATTATTTTGTCTGTAAAAACTTGAGTGCATTGGCGATTTGTTAGTTGGAATCATTTAATTTTATATGGATGCAGATAAAACGAGCTTGTTCGCAACTTATTTAAGTTGATACTACTTAATTTAGTAATTACACATATAAATAAAACAAAAAGCATGTCCTTTTTCAAGCAATTATGTATTACTTCATTAAATGTATTTAGATGGTCTTAAAATATGAATCAAAAGCTATATTTTATGCGGGGTTGTCTGAGAATTCAAGATTATGAAATATAAGAAATCGTTATAAATAAACGTTTAAGAGCTTTTTCATGGCTATCATGAAAATAGGAATCAAAATACAAAGTGTTTGTAATATTTTACATCTCATAAGCTTTTGATTTACATTTTTTATTTTTCACTTAATAATTTAACTCTACAGTTTGGCTTTGAAGGATTGCTTTTTAGAGGCTATTCGTGTATCACCAAACTTTTTTAATTTTGGGTTTGCAGTTTTTTTGTTGTTGTTATAATATTCAACTCTTTGCCTTTTCATCACAATCAAAGTGGCCATTGTCTGAAATTAAATATCATAGTTGAATAAATCAAACCCTGTTATCCATTATATATTCTTTTTTCATCAGTTCAATTCAGTTGTACTTTTTTTTTTTTTCTTCTTTTTTTTTAAAAAAGAAAGAAAAATTATATGTCTAGTAATAATATTGGCTCTTCTCAAGAGAATCCCATGGCGGTAAGAGTTCATCCATGAAAAGTTTTGGCACTTCTACTATAAACTAATAACGATTAAATTGTGTGTATTTCTTAAACTTGATACAAAAGATAGTTGATTCTGATGATGATATGATGATCGATGAGTTGCAAGAGACTAGTTTTTATTCTACAGAAAACAATAATACTTTTTACTCTATGCTTTCTGGTGAGTTAATATTCATTACAGGAACAGAAGATATTGTTAAAACTTGTTACTGCGGTCAATTAAGATAGTTACGACGACATTTTTAGTGGAGAAAGTGAACACAGCGACGATGATATTGATGATATATATTTCGAAAAATCTGAGGAAATAAAATACAAATTGAACTTTGCATCAAGGGGATGTGATGAATTAAGAATTATGCAATCAAATACCATATATCAAATATCATCTTTATTGGGTAAAACAGTAATTTATGCATAATCTTTTGTATGTGATACTAACTTTTTTTTTTTCTTTTTTTTACAATATTTAGCAATTACAAAGCAAACTTCATCAGTTTTATTACACTTCTTCGGCTGGAATAAAGAAAAATTAATTGAAAAGTATATCGAAACCCCTGATAAAGTGCTTGCCGAAGCTGGTCTCCTTGTTTCATCAGCTAATGTTAATCAGAACAAACCCCAAAATGATTCATTTGAATGTGAAATCTGCTATAATGATGAGCCTGGCTTGCAAACTGTTGGACTTTCTTGTGATCATATATTTTGTATAGATTGCTATTTGCACTATTTGTCTGAGAAAATCAAACAAGGTGACTCAATAAACATTCAATGCCCACAAGAAGGGTGTAAAATGACCGTTGGTAAAGCCACTTTAAGTACTGTGCTGAATCAAGAAATGTATAATAGGTATATATATATATATGTTTATTTATTTATTTATTTATAAATATATAAGCTACAAACACAGTATTTTAGATATCAAGACTTGCTAGATGAAATTTATGTACAAGATAATCCAAATTTGAAATGGTGTACTGCTCCTGATTGTAAATTTGCGATTGAGTGTGATATTTTAAAGACTTCGCTTAGTATTATTGTACCCACTGTTACTTGTAAATGTGGACATACCATGTGCTTTGGATGTGATTATGATAATCATAAAGTATAACATAAACCTAAAATTCCATTAATTGTTCTTTTAACCTTCTTATATTAATAGCCAGCTAATTGTGCAATGGTCAAGGATTGGTGGAAAAAAAAAGAGGAAGATTCGGCAACAGCATCTTGGATATCAAGCCATACAAAAGATTGTCCAAAATGTCAAACGTCCATTGAAAAAAACGGTGGCTGTAATCACATGTGGTGTAAGCAATGTAAACACGAATTCTGTTGGGTTTGTTTAGGTAAAAAAAAAAAAAAAAAAAAAAAAAATTAATTAAAATCATGATATCAATGCAAAACTGTTTATATAGGATCATGGAAAGTCCATACTGGTCAAGCTTACAATTGTAATCGATATATAGAAGATGCTTCTGGTCTTTCAAAAAAGAGAGCAAGTCTTGAGCGTTATTTGCACGTAAGCTATGTATTCTTTAATATGAAATGTAGTACTGATTTATTTTAATGTAGTATTGGACAAGATATACTAATCATCAAAATTCTGCAAAACTGGATCAAGAATTATATGAAAAGACAGAGGAGTCCATGTTGCAAGTTCAAAGTACAAGTGATCTTACCTGGATTGAAGTGCAATTTCTCAAGCGTGCTGTAGATATGATTGTACAATCTAGAAATACATTGAAATGGTCTTATGTATTTGCTTATTATATGGAGAAAACAAATCTCAAAACAATATTTGAAGATAATCAGAGGGATCTTGAATTAGCTACCGAACAATTGTCAGGGATGATGAAAACCCCAATTTATTCAGAAAGTATTGCAGATTTACGTAAACTAGTTCTCAACAAAACAGTTTATGTAGGTCGAAGACGAGAAACAGTAATTGATGATACAGCAAAAGGACTTCAAGAGGGAAGATGGGAGTTTAAAGGAAGTGATGATCTTTAAGAACCATATATATATGCCAACTCTATATTCATAATCAACATAATAAACATATGCATACACACTATCATCAAATTAAATGTCTGTGGTATTTTTCTTAAATACTATTAATAAACTTTTTTTCATGTACATATTCTGAATATCATCAATTTTTACTACAGATATGGGTGTGTGAGTGTTGATCATGAAATTCAATTTTTTGCTCGCGTAACACTTATGAAGAATATTCAAGTTTCAATATCAAAATATTATTACGAATTTAACGTTTAAAATATGATTTAATAAAGTGTGGAGATTAATTAGATATTTTTGATTCATTTATTTTCTGCGAATTACAAGACTAATGGATTGAAAGGAGACATATCTGTTTTTTTTTTATTTTGTTTTTTTTTTTGAAGGTTTAAGTTTAATAAAAAGTACAAGGTTTATTAAATTATATAAATTAGTTATTTAAGAGAGTTTATGGAAGTTGACTTCACCAACAGGTTGTTTTCCAGTAAGGCCACCTAATCCCAAAGGAGGCTGTTCAGCAATATGATGAGCATCACCACCAGTATTTAATGGTTTATCATGTACAGCAGCACCCTTCTTTTCGCCAGTACCGTCAATTGATGATTTGCTTGAGATAGATGTACGGTTTGAGTGAGTTTCTTTATCATGGTGGTTCTTCATTTCATGGCCTGCAATACCAGCAGCTCCAGCTCCGAGGGCAGCATCACGTTTGTAGTGATGATCATTTTCATTTGAAAGACGGTTGATGTTATCAGATCCAGAGTGAAGAGGATTGTTATGTACACCTTCATGATTACTATTGATTCCAGATTGAAGAGGATTGCTATTATTGTGATAATTGTCATTGAGTCCAGATTGTTTGTCATGGTGGTTCTTCATTTCATGGCCTGCAATACCAGCAGCTCCAGCTCCGAGGGCAGTATCTCTCTTGTAATGGTGATCATTTTCATTTGAAAGACGGTTGATGTTATCAGATCCAGAGTGAAGAGGATTGTTATGTACACCTTCATGATTACTATTGATTCCAGATTGAAGAGGATTGCTATTATTGTGATAATTGTCATTGAGTCCAGATTGTTTGTCATGGTGGTTCTTCATTTCATGGCCTGCAATACCAGCAGCTCCAGCTCCGAGGGCAGTATCTCTCTTGTAATGGTGATCATTTTCATTTGAAAGACGGTTGATGTTATCAGATCCAGAGTGAAGAGGATTGTTATGTACACCTTCATGATTACTATTGATTCCAGATTGAAGAGGATTGCTATTATTGTGATAATTGTCATTGAGTCCAGATTGTTTGTCATGGTGGTTCTTCATTTCATGGCCTGCAATACCAGCAGCTCCAGCTCCGAGGGCAGTATCTCTCTTGTAATGGTGATTATTATCACTTGAAGGTCCAGAATGAAGGGGATTACTAATACCCTCATGGCGGTTGTTTCCAAATCCAGAGTGAAGAGGATTATTATTGACGCCTGTATGATGATTGTTTCCGATACTAGATTGGATATTACTCTTGACGCCTTCATGATAATCTACACCGAGCCCAGATTGATTGTTATGCTGA
Source organism: Mucor plumbeus (assembly GCA_016758945.1). NCBI lineage: Eukaryota > Fungi > Mucoromycota > Mucoromycetes > Mucorales > Mucoraceae > Mucor > Mucor plumbeus. The sequence continues at coordinate 17,470 of JAEPRC010000094.1, forward strand.
TTGTTTAATTCATGTCCTGCAAGACCAGCAGCACCACTTACGAGAGTAGCATCACGCTTATGATGATGATCTTTATGATCCATTACATTGTTATCTTCGTGATTTGATTGAAGTGGACTCATATCACTTTGATTTCCAGTCAATTTAGAAGTAGCATTATTCAAAAGAGATTTATCCTTGCTAAAATTATGTTCACCATGGGTATTATTGATATTATTTACTGCAAGTTAAATGTATAAGTTAGCTACCAAATCTAATTTACCCAATTGATCCTACTTACCATTTTCAATACCATTGCTATGCTTGGTATCTTGATTCATTATATTATTGGTGTTAGCAGTTTCAGGGATTGCTCCAGGCATAGATCCAGGCATAGATCCAGGCATTTCAGTAGTGTTTTGATTAGTATACATTTTATTTTTTTAGAATTATTTTTACAAATTGAGTTGAATTTATTGTTGAATCTGTGATATTTTCTGCCTTTTTATACATGTAGAAAATGCACAAAACTTTAGTAAACACCCTCCATCACCATGATATCATGCATTTAAAAAAAAAAAAAAAAAAAAAAAAAAAAAAACCATGATATCATTCTAAATAAAGTATTTCCTACTATACAGTTTTTCAACTTGAGATTGAGACTATTCTCGAAAAGAATCAGATCAATGAGATTATATTTTTAGATGTTATAAGTATTTATTTAGGCCAATCAGTTTATATTTTTAGACGTTCCAAAATCCTTTTTTTAGACATTTCTGCTTTTTTATTGGACAAAAAGTAATCATGTCTAAAATGTTTTTATAATGACAACAGTTGGCCCCCTAAGTGAAAAATAAAATAGGACAAGTACAGTAGCAATGCCATATGTATATATTTATTAACGCTTCAAAATTATTTGCCTAAAAAATACTCGTATCGTAGTTTGACAATCTGCTCTCTTGAGTCTATAAATAAAATGCATCATTGACACTCCTGCTACAATAAATTGTTCCTGACAGGAACATAAAGATGACAAGCAAATAACCATTGATTAATCCTGATGTCAAAAAAAAAATAATGCAGCTGTATTTTATTTCACATTTAATGTGTTCTGTCTCGATTTACAAGAGCATAAATTGAATATTTTTTAATAAGCATTTCTGTGGCGATTTGACATTATTATTAACTTAGTCAAAGAATGAAATAACTGTCTTCCTTGTACAGATAGTATCAACATATATTGTATCTATCAAGTTCTTTATTTATAATGAAGACAACTGCATAATTTGGATATAATATAATAATCATTTCTCATGTCATATAACACCCAAATCTCTGGAATCATAATACAGGGCAATACCTTACGTTTGAGTTCAATAGTTGTAATTTGAGTATTTGCTTTGATAAATTTAATACTGATATATACCTGTGTGAAACTTGCACGCAAAAAATGACAAATTCTGTTCGTTTTATTCAGTAAACCGGAACGAGCCAGGTTTCTCTCTCTCTCTCTCTCTCTCTAATTTTTATCAATAATCTAACATGCCCTTCTTGAAACATGTGGAATACCTAAAGCAAAAATATGCAGAGAAAAGAAGTCGTATATATATATATATATATATATATATATGTATATATATGTATATATATGTATATATATGTATATATATTTTTCTTAATTGAAACAGGGCACATGTATTAATAGTGTAATCTATCGCTTGGTAAAACTAAAAAAAACCTACAAAGTGACTGAAGAAGAGCACATTCAAAAATTCAGATGCCATTCCTCCCATTGTTTTCGGTGATGGTATGAAGAATAAAGATACAGTAGCAATCAAGGGCCACGCTTCTGGTGCCACTGGGGTGCTTCAAAGAGAGATTCAGCTGAGGTCGAAAACCTTTGGGTCTGTGGTGGTAGACGTCAATGAATTTAGAACCTCCAAGGTCAGTATTGTTGCTGTACTGGACTTGATATAGTTTGTGTGGAATATCCTTACATATTCACGGAAAAAATTATAAAAAACAATAATAATTTAACTAGATAAGTGTAGGGTTTTATTATCAAGTCAAATTCTAGCTAAGGCCATATTGTGATAAATAAATGTCCTCTTTATATAGTTTTCACCAGAGAGATTAGTTAATTGTCCTAGATCCATATGTAGCCAATAACATCCCTTGTAGATACATTCCTTGATAGTAGCCAGTCGATATATTTATAGAGTTCGTGGGTCCTTGATGATAATGGTATAATTAAATCCACATTAGGTTAATTGGTCTTTAGTATAAATTGTTAGGATCAAAGTTTGGTAGAAAGTTTATATTAATATGAATTAGCATATATAACTTCGGTAGTTTAATGTCTATTCATATCAACGGCATTTTAAGTGAGAATCATATATAATGGAGATCTATAGTGGATAAATATGTACATATTCCACAGTTTGGATCAATAATAAAACTCAAAATGTTATTTCGAGGCAACATAAACCACATAAAATTTGCTGAAGACTGAAAGATGCTTATCGCTTAAAAGAAGATTCCGAGGCTCAATGTTTTGTTCATCTAAGTTTGTGTGAGAACAAGGTCTGGAGTAGCAGAAAAATATCTGTGTCAGATTGTAGACCACTTTACTTGTTAACAAGTAATGAACTATATTCGTGGACAATCAGATATACCGGCAAGTTGGCTAGCAAGGCGTACAGAGCTGAGGAAGAGCTGTCTCCCAAAAAACTCTTCTGCTAAAAAACGACCCTCTGTGATATTCTGTGGTGCTTGTTTCGTGAAATAACTTGTTGTTTGATGGATTATTCTTGCAGTAATATATTGATCCCAAGACAAAACCAGATATATTAAGTGTTGTTTTATGTATATAGTGTTGAATTACTTGTGTGGTATAAAAACTCAGCGATAAAATGACAATTAAGTAAAATTCCAAAATATTTTTAACGTAAGAAAAGCTCCATTTATTAAAGATTTGTACAGTATATTAAATAAGAATAATAACTTACGTTAAAATGCTTTTTACGACGTTGTCCTAAAGATTCTCCCAAAAAGTCTCTTTAAAAAGTAAGTTTACTGGATATCAGGCTCGTATTACGGAACCTGAATGTTCAAACTCAGTTTATGCAGATTGTATCTTAAAATATCAATAAAATAGCTACAAAATTTACTTTTCAGTTAATAACTCTTGCAATTTTGAAGTAGTCTCAAAAATCAATTTTTCAAAACAGATATATAAAGTAGAAGAATAAATTTAGCAAAAACCCCAATTGAACTCATAAATTATTTATAGAGCTATTTCCTTTAAAAGCATACAAAAACGCAACTTCAGTGGACTGTAACTCGAGATAACAACCATTTAAGTATCAACTTTATAAGCCAAGAATGATTCCCTCATTTAGTTTTATTATATTTTACCATAAAATTAATTTCGAAAAAATCATCAATTTTTCCTTGTATACCCTCGTCTAAAATTTGACTTTTTCGAAAAAAGCTAATAACTGTATGAAAAACAGCGCTAGAGCGACAAATAATGGCTCAAATAATATGTATTTTTTTGTTTCATTTGTTTATAACGCTAATATTAAAATTTAATTATAAAAGTATTTTTAAAATTACTAAAAAATGATTTTTATGTTTTTGCTGTTTTTACAAAAATTTTGGTGGTAAACGTTTCCAAAAGTTATATGGTTAGATGCAAAATCAAATTTCATTTTAAGATTGCTTAACAAAGCTAGCCAGGTTACTATACACTTTTGATATCAATTTTGCATTTTAAAATTTTAAAACTGTTTTTTTCAATTTTTTCATCATCAGAAAGTTTTTATTTTAAACCACCGCCAAGCCTGAGATATATAGAAATTAGAAGAAAATCCGTCCGAATTGTTATTTTTTGCAATGCAATAGTGTGTAAGGAATGTTTAAACCAGAAAATATAATAGTTACGAATGGAACAACTACTCATTGTAAATTGAAATAAAATAATGAAATGATTTTTTCAACTTAAATACTTCATCATTTAAATTTACAAAGAACTCTTATATATTTATGAGGAATGAGGGATAAGAAATTACATGTATCAAATTCAAAGAGAAAAAATTCTTTAAATACCCCTTTATTTGTATTTTATATTATTTTGATCATGCAATATATTGCATGACGGTGGTGAATTTTATTAAATTCACACACACACACACACACACTACGGCTGACCTATGCTTCCTATCAGCATGACAATTTACACAAATAGGCAGAATAAAAAAAAAACTTTACAGAACAGGTAGTCCAGATGAACAGAGCAATGAGATCAAAAAATTTAATTCGATTTACTAAAGTCTAAAGAAGTATAAAAATTATAATATAATTAATAACGGAGATATTTTGAATAATTTAAAGTCGCTATGAACTACTCTGATTTAATAGAATTACCTCATCGACGAGATATATCAATTTGAAATTTTTATTTTGAATGAGTTCTGCCCATATTCTACTTTCGGCGTTCAAATGAGTATAATACACTATGGGAAAAAACTAGAAAATAGCAATTTTAAAATTTGCAGTTATTTATTTCTTTACATAAAAATGTTATAAAGTCATACCTTTTCAATAGCGTCTTCACTTAAAACAGTTCCTGCAGCGATTGTCATAATATTTTTTTTCAGAAAAGCTGTAGTTTATATTTCATTTTACACCTTTTTTCCTGTGGTGATAATAACAACCTTAAAGATAATTTAATTTTAAATTCTAAAAAAAAATTATTGCAAGTTTATTTTTTTCACTACAGACTTCAAAAAATTATTCAAAGGTTAACAATGTTACCAGCATCTACATCTATATTATAATTGTATATAATAAAGAAACAATAAATGTCTTGTTTCGACTTCCGTTCAGGTACTAACTCCTTGACTTTTCATTGGCTCAAAAATTCAGGTACCAAAACTATCATTCAGCATCACAAAATCAAATTACAATCGTGACATCTGCTAAAAAGCGACCTTCTGCTAAAAAGCGACTGTATCCTATTTGAAAAAGATGATAAATGTAATGGAGTACTATGTTATTGGGATAGTTTAAGCTATTAAGAAAGAAGTACTTTGGGTTGGGCGTTGGTGTTACTAATGTATTTTCAATATTGCTTTTGGCAATACTTACTATGTATTAATGGAAGTTAATAATATTTGACAAGTAGTATTAAGTAATATTGAGGGTTGTGTTTTAATATATTTATTTGATTAAATTATTAAAATAGATAGAAGAATAAAACAGATATTTTCATTAATGTTTTAATATCTGTTTCTGCTTAAGTATTTATATGATTAATTACTGAAACAATTCATGCAGTTACTTTACTGTTATGTAATGTGAATCATTACAATAAAATAAGCTTTCTAGAATATTTTGAACAATATAAAAATACAAAGTCAAAAAGGAAAATGAAACAGAAACTGATAAATAAACAGAATCTCTTTATTAAGGAACACTAACACTGATAATAAAACTAGCAACACTTATTGTTGAATAAATTATTGCCCTGCATAAAACTTACCCCCCACACCTGCTAACAATCATGTTTGTATAAATGCATGGTCCATAAGAACTGCACATGTCTTTCAGGATAAGGAAAAATTACTTCCCACAACATGTAATTGACTACCACAGAATGTTAACTGATCCACAAAGTATTGGCAATTACTGAAAAAGAATTGAAGGAGAGGTGCCAAAAGACAAAAGTGATAAACTTCAGAGTGCATTTCCCAATGTGGACAATGAAGCATCATCTAACCATCCACAACTAAAAATACTTTACTTCTTCAATGAGAGGTAATTGTTAAAGGCATGCAATCTGAGGTTGCCATATCAAACAAACTATGAAAATAATTCAGGAAAATATGTCATTATTCGAGCCCAATTGTAAATAATCTGACATTTGCTGCATTTCATTCTCATTTATTTTGAAACAAGGTCATTCTTGCCTGTCATTGACCAAATAAAATATAAAAAATAAAGAATTAAGTGTTTTATTTTTTACTGTATATAATAGTTGCATCATGCTGATTTACATATAAATCTGTAAATAAGGTATAAATAAAGCAACGTAATATCCGATCTGCTTCAAAAGGACAAAATCTCTAGACTCAAAAGGACAATAATTTTTGGCAAAGTTACACTTATTCTTTTGTTACGGACATTTAGTATTTTCAAAATGACAAAATTTACCGTTCTCATTGTATATTACTACACTAAATAAATAATGACGACGAATTTATACAAATAAACCTTAAAAGGCTAAAATAAAACAAGCTATTGATTTCTGGGTTTCAAATACATCAATACTCTCTTCATAAAAGGTACTAAAATCAATGCTTAATAGGATAAATTTGAGATTCATCTAAAGTCAAGCTGATCTTTTACACAATGGATCTTGATAGACTATAATTTGCGTCATAATATTTACTAAAAATTTAATGCAGACTAAACTAGAAACAAGAAAATTGCGATAGATCAATTCAAATTATTTGAAAAAATTGGTTCAGACATCATAGTATCTATATTGTCTCGATATGCTAAATTACTAAGAATAATCGCTTCATATACGCAAATACATAAGCACATGTTTTAAAGATTCTAGTCGTAGGATATACGATTTTCATAAATCATGAATAAGCACAGTGATCTGTATCTAAATTGCCGAAATTTCAATCAAATGAAGGAAAAAAAAACAATAGCAACAACAAATTTTGATAAATGAAAGCTCAAACAAATAACATGGCAAAAAAAATAGCATCTAGCAATCATTTTTTATTGTATCATATATACCATGTCTATATGTGGTTGCAAAACTCTTTAAAAATTAACACTAAGATTAACCGCCATAGCGAGCGGAATTATTTTTATTAAAAATTAAATAGTAACTAAATAAACTACAGGCATGGTATATATGATATAATAAATAATAATACAGATTTTATTCGTACTCTTTAAGCTCTGCATCCTCTTTCAACTGATCCTCAATGATTTTCTCTTCGGCACGCTTCTCTAACTCTTTACTCATCCATAATTTAACATCTAATTTATAGGTAGATTTAGTCTTGAAGAAACCTTCCTTTTTCTTGGAAACAAAGACATATCCATGTCTCTTGACTAAAATCTCGGCCAATGAAGTTTGAAGTTCATCAACATCAGCATAAAGATATTCTATTTGATGAGCATGAGCCCAGAAAGCAACCCTTTTCAAAAGTACTGTAGATAAGCCATGGTTTTGGCATTCCAATTTGACAGCTAAACGACGTACACTGGCTTCATAGGGTTTATGAGCCTCAAATAATACCTTTTTTTTTGCTGATTTTTGTTCATCAATATCGTCCTGAGAGATACCTTTTACTTTTAAATAAATATCTCTTGCAATATCAAAGATACCAACCAAGGTAAGACGAATCAAATCATCAGCTCTGGCCATAATCATAGCAGTTTTCTTCCATTCAGCTTGGTGAATTTCTGGAGCATCTACAGCGCGAGGACGGTCAGAGGCACGTACATAGGAAGTATACTTTGCAGCTTTGTCAAACACAGGTTGAGGTGTGTGATCCATACCGATACAGCCAACAATCTCATCATTCAAGGTCAAAACCCAAAAATTACCTTTACGCAAATTATCCGAGGTACCGCGATAGTATACATCAGGCTCCTTTAAATCATTCTCAATACCCTCCACAACACGATTAGTGATGTCGAATTTATCGGTATACCATAACAATGCAATAAGACCGCCACCAAAGACAACCAATGTAATCAAAATTTGAACACCAATCAATAAATTACTGGACCAGCCCAACTTACCGATAGTTTTAGGAATTACTGTCATCAAATAAGCATAGATAGCTATCCAGATAGCGAGTACAACTGGTGATTTGACACGAACACGCACGGCTCGAGGAACAAGGTTGAAATATGTAGAGTAAAATAAGTAATGTACGTATTTTTTATCGGTTTCTGCAAAGTAAGGTCGCAACGATATATTCGCCTTAGGTTTTGGCTCTGTTGATATCTTTTTAGGATCAATCGTACCGACTTTAATATTAGCCATCTTTCGTATATATTGAAGAATAAAAGAAAGGAATGAAGGATTACAGGTAATTACCAATTAAACTATTTTATACAAATAAAAAAAAAAAAAAAAAAAAAAAAAAAAAAAAAAACTTTTAAATAGGGCACGTGTAACTTTTATTGGTTGCATTATTAGCATTCGTGGGCTTGATGATTGGAGATGCTTACTTTACGTTTTAACTTGTGGTTATTGATTTTGGAAATGAATCACCATTGTTTTTTTTTTTTTTTTTTTTTTTTTTTTTTGTGGATCTTTGATTTAATTGAATAAGATCAGTTTTGATGCATCGTCAGAAAAATATATAAAAATTATTTCAAAACATATTATGTATTATATAAAAATCATTTACAATGCCCGCATTGCAATGGCTTATATGGCGCTATTGAGGTCAACACCAAGCGCGCACTGACATGATAAGATATTTATAAATACCATCCCCTCAGCAATTAGATTGCTTGCCAGAGAAGAAAGAAATATAACTCATTGCAGCAACTGAAATGGGGGTTTACCCTGGAACAAGATATACAACAATCAGGAATACAAATTGCCCTATTTACCATTTTAATCAACGTATCAGAGAGCTGTTACAGATACGGAAAATCAGTTCTTCTTAAGAAATATTAAAGAAAAATTAAAATTAGTATAATTGGGCTTACCTGTAGTAGTCTCTAGTCAATGTATCAATAACATTCTTAAGTTTAAAGATTAAGCTTGCCAACTGACGTTTAAATTATAGGGCTGAATACTTTTTGCTATTAAGGTTAGGGTTAGAATACTACAGGCGCCTCCTATGCATATATAATGTATAGCATTTTTTCTGAAAACCTGATATTCGATGCTGGCACAAATATTTTCGAAGGTTTTTTCTATAGTAGCTGCTAAGATTAATTGATGACATTAGATATGCGTTGAAAAGTTTAATTGTCAATTGAAAATCTCTGGAAAAAAAAAAAAGATAGTTGCCACAAGTATTAGAATTCTCAGCCCAACGCCTAAATACTTTCAATGTTTTTATTACAACTTCAAATCAACTTTACAAATCAAAGCTCAAAATTCATAGTTTACTCTAATACTTCTTTATGCTCTACGCAATAGTAAATCTCATTTTTTATAAGAGTGATTTTGCAGTAAAAATATGCCAAAACATTGATGTGTTTTATAATTGTCAGATGCCGTAAATTTCTAATACCTGGAACTAAAATCACTAATCAAATTACTATATTTTAAAGAAATGAGAGTTCCAAATGAGTTTGCGATACGCTGCGAAGATTAAATGTGATCGATCTCAAAGCGCTTTGGCAGGTTGTAAGTACTTAATCCCATAAATTAAATACAAAACAGAGATAAAATTATTTAACACACTATCGTAACTTATTTTGCAATTCATGAGCTATTAAATAATTCTGTTTTTTGAATCATTTTTGGATTGATTTGTCAAATCGATTTTGAGATTCAGATACAGTATCATAACGTTTATATGAATTACTATTTTAATTATCTCAGCAAAAAATCAATAGTTCTTGCTGAATAAAAAATGCAGAGTTGCTTTTAATGGGGTATATTTTTTGGCTACAAAAAAAGTAGTACTTTGATATAGGTACTCAACTTTTTTAATCGATTTTAAGTTATTTTTGGTCAATGTTGAGCCAGTGCCAGTGCACCTAGTAAATTGGTAATCACTGGGCTAGTGAAGGTTGGTGTTCTTATTTGTAAATGAAATATCTATTAGCGAATAAATAAATGTTAAAGGAGAGTAAAAAGAGAAATGAATTTACAAAGGATCATGAAACAATTTCCTTGTAGCATTTACTCTATATATGGAATGAGGCAAGGTATTGCATGAATGAAGCATGATTTATTTGACTCATTACAATAAAGTAATATTTTAAAAAGGTATATGTTCTGTTAATTTTAGTAGCTACATGCATTACAGTAAATAACAAATTTGTTTACTAAAATAAAAAAATATATATATATATATACAAAAATAAATGCGGTAGAAATACAATTATAATCAGCTAGAATTTCATTACAAAAGATTTTTGAAGACTAAATATAATTGAAAAAGTATGAGGGTATTTATAGTGATTTAAAAAACTTGAATGGAGTAATCTTCTAGTTTTGAGCTCTTGTTATTGTTATAATATTTAGATTGATAAATCATGCAAAGCATCGATTATAAAGGGTAGTGTGTCAAGTGTGGCAATATGGGCCTTTTGGGAGCTATTGACTATAGGTATATCTGTTTAGGTAGCCTTAATTTTAAGAAGTAATTTTATATACTTGAAGTAATATTTATATTGGTAGTGCAACTATAGCGCAAGGTAGTAGTTGACCAAAGTTAGTATCTTTGTTATTGTTATTTATTGAATTGGATAAAATACTTCTTGGTATATATGTCATTTGTGTAATTGATTGCACTCTGATCAAGTGTGCTATAATTCACACAATATGTACTGGTTTAAAAATATTTTGTATTTTTAGCATGCGATTTTTATTGTATTCAATTTGAGTATTTGTTTATTATTGCTACACTTTTATATTTCAAGTGGCATGAACTTTGTTAGTGATACTTGCAAATTGAGTTATTTTATGATTATCAAGCTTTTAGTATGTAATTCCACTGCATGCATAATTTAAGGTATAAAACGTATAATTTAATTGCATTTTTTTATTTTAATTCATTCATTTGACTAACAAGAACGAGTAGAGTTGGCATATCATTTTATTTTGTATTAAAACACCTATTTTGTGGCAGTAACACAATCTTCCATTTTAGCCTTCTACAAGTTACCTCAAGTATTTCATGTACCGTTTTTTTTTTTTTTTTTTTTTTTCTCTCTGTTCGCCTTTGTGGAATTGATTAAATAAACTTATTTTTTTTACAGTATAAACTTATGCAAAAGTAATATCAAAGAGTAGCGGCCCCAAACCATTTTTCTATTATTGATTATAAAGTTTTGCGATTTTGGAGATGAAATAGATCTGTATTGCACTTTTTTCGCCTGTGATTGATCAATGTTGCATGGCCTGATTCTTCAAAATTGCATTACCAAGAAGAATGTGTACATATTTAATTGGTGCCTTTTGATTTTAAATCAAATTTTTATAGGCTAATGTATATTAATAGAACCTACAATTGAAAAACTCTAATGATTTGACCTTAAAGAAATATAAAACTTAAGATATCAAGTATTTCACTACATCTATACATTGTCGTAATTTTACAAGCATTTTAATACAATTTTAAGAGAGTTACAAATTGTAATGTCATATTAATGAAATGTGAATAATACAAATATTACGGTTACGCCATTTTAACGCTTTGTGTTCTTAATTGGATGTTTCATACAAAATGATCTGACCGCCAAAGATGGAAGAAACACAACAACAAACTCCTTTGCCGCGACGCTCGGAATCAATTTTTTCTAATTTTAGTAAAAAGCTCAGTAGAAAGATCATAAACTAAACAACATCTAGACTTGCTTTCAAAAATTACATCCCAGTAGGGTTTTATGCTAAAATGCAATCAATAAAAAGGGGCATTTCGTTTAAATATGAAAAAAGAAAATTATTTATTTATTTATTTATTCAAACAAGCCACGTTTAGAACCATGAATATCCACATGGAAATCAGCACACAAACACTAATTTGAAAGGAGTACAACCCTACACACGATGAGAGATGCATGTTGTGTAATTTAATTAGCGTACAAACTTTTTCACATCGATTTATCGATCATCAAAGTAAAAAAAAGAAGGAATTAAAAATCAACAAGGCAAAATTAACCTAAATTAAAGTGAAATCAACACTAAATGTCGCCTTTTTGGGCCAACAGAAATGTTGTATTATTGGATGTTTTTTTTTTCATTTATATGTTTGAAATTTAAATGTAACCATTATCAATCATAAAACCAATGACAAATGGTTTACGAAGTACTGATTTAGCTTATATAAAATTTGGTCTTTTTCAAATCTCATGTGGAAATACATTGAACAAAGTATGAAAATGTATTTGCAGAAAATGGGATTCATTGATAACAAAAAGAAAAAAAAATGATGACCATCATCTGTCATGTATGTGCAATGGTCCTTACCTTTTTTAAAGAAAATGTATTCTTTAGCAAACTTTACTGATATAGACTATGATAATATAAAGAGAGCTGAACACTTCTTGATAATTTTTGGAATCAAATAGATTCTCTACGTTGGTCCACGTGTAAAATTTTGTGTGTTATTAGGATACTTTCAAGATTACACTTGAATTTTTTTTTTTTTTTTCACTAAGGCTTGTACTCCTGTGTTATTGTAGAAAATTCAAAGGTTTACTACCATGCCTACATTTAAAAAAGAGGTTTTAAACATATAAACATTTAGTCAATTTCTGCACCTTCGAGTCTAACATAAATTACCCTTTATAAGTAAAATATTGATACCTTTTTAACATATAATTTCCAATTTTATCTCATTACAGTGTAACAGAAGAATCAAAAGGCTAAAAACAGAAGCTTAAAGTTATTTACGTAAATTAAAAAAGCTGTAATAAAATTATGTAATAGAAGAAACTAGATTGTTTATAATCGCATTGGTTTTTCTACTCATCTTTCATCGAATATTTTGCTTTCACTACATGTATTTTATTACTTATTTTTCCATGAAATACTTTTTGACAGGGCAATATAATTTATACATGTAAATATTCTATAAATTTTTTTTGTACAACTTGATTGCAGTTTATTTAGTGTTTGTATATTATTGGTAGATTCCATCATTAAGAACGAATCAGAAAATATAATATCTTTAGATGAACAAATAAACCGGACATACGGGAAGTTCAGCCATCCATATCTCCTATTACTAAAATCAGAACCATTGAATAGGAAAAAAAGAAGGCCTATCTAAGAGACTTTTTTACGTTGTGTAGCCCCGACATGTATCACAAGAATAAGGGTTATACTATGTTAATGGTATCCAATAAAAAGGATGTTATTTCAACATGTGCATATTCAATCAATTTGAATGGCTGATCTGAAGTAACACAGTTAAAAATAAGAACAGAAAGTGGTTGATTTGAATTATCTAATGTAGAAAAAATTGATATCAAATCTATAAGATTAAAGAGTAATTGTAAAAGATTTAATCGAAAAATTGAAGAATTTGATGGTAATTCATTAATAGAAAGATCAGATAAATGGCAATATACAAAAAGCTTCTAAAATTGACATTTAAAAAAACTAGGCACGAGAGATCACCTGTGCAGATGTTACAAGCTCAACAAGAGGACCAACCTTAAATAATCAGAGAGCCAGTCTCTGATATCTTTATTAAATCAATGATAGATAATTGCTTTTTTGTATAAAAAGTACATTATTTCATACTTTTATCATCAATTTCTTCTTTTTTTTTAAAAAAAAAATAAAACATCATGTATTCTCCTAAACTCATTGTTCCTCCTTCAATTGCTGATAGTAAATTAGAAGTAAAGTCATACTTTCCTACTTCTAGTACAAATCATTATCATCAACAATTGAATATTGAATCTATCCGTCAACATTCATTACAAGATGCTATACGTTTAGCTTCTCAAGTCAACATGAAGCACGATGCAAATGGTTGTTATAGATGTGATATAGTTGCTGGCTACTATATGACTGCATTAAATTATGCTCGAGAATCAGAGCCTATTCAATGCAACAGTGATCTCTTTGATTTAACTTGGCAGATGACAAATTTAGTACTTTCTCATAGAGAAACAAACAAATTTCAATATCTTCATTGGTTTGATTTAATTATTGCAGAACTCTGGGAATTTGCTAAACAGCTCAAGGAAGAATCATTTGAATGTGATTTACATATTCCTACTATTGCTTCAGGTAAAAGGGGCTCCATTGATTCATTTACTAGTGATTCAAGTAGTACTATTGGTGGTAGTGAACATGAAGAAGAAAATTATCGTAGAGCAATTCGCATTACTATCTATAATTGTCGTGCTTTGGTGTATGAGCAGTCAAATGAGGTAAATCAAGCTATTGTATATTACCGCAAGTGCGCCTCTGTACGACCTACTCCTTTTGAACCACAACAACACTTACAACAAATTGCATTGGCTACAATGCAACGCCTTGTAGAAGCATCGAGACCCTCTATAAAACATAAAAATACTTACTCATCTACATTTACTTTCGACTCATCGTCTTCTTCCTCAACTAATTCTTCGGTTTCTTCATGTTCCAGTACTGTTTCTTGTTCTTATTGTGGTATTGAAAAAATGGTGATGCCAGTTTGTGCTCGTTGTAAATCACAACCTTATTGTAGTGTACGTTGTATCAAGGCTCATAAATTAAGTCATGAATCTAGTTGTTCATCATCATCGCATTAGATCCCCTTACATCCCCCCCCCCTCCCTATTTATTCCCTTTTATTCCCTTTCCTTACCTACCTTATCCTTCCTCATTTGTATATTTTATAATTAAAAAAAAAAACCATTTTTATGCTTACCGAAAGTAATACCAACTAATTGCTAATATTTTTGACATGATAGGGGGGAAAAAAAGATATGATGAGAAATTCAATATTAAAAACGGCTTATGAAGAGAAATAAAAGAAGTGTCCCAATTATTGAATCATACCCTGCTTACTAGACATTTGTATTGTGTTACAATATGACTGATCTACATTGATTTGATTGATTGATCGTCTATGGATGTTGCGTGAAAATCAAATGTCATTAGCGGGAGTAGGATTAAGCGTACCTATATAAATTACTATTCAATGATAACATTGTCTATCACTATTAATAGAAACCTCCCCAATCATTAAATCAATCATTTTTCTTTTTGTTACGGAAAACTAAATTACATGATAATTTGTCAATTATTCTGCTTCAAGTATATATGGAAGAGCGAAATAAAAATACATTCATTTAAGAATGTCTAGTAAAAGTATATTTCATTTGGGAAATCATAGTTTTAATCTAAAATGGTTTCAAAAAAAAAAAAAAAAAAAAAAAAAAAAAAAGAAACTAAAATAAATCAATTAAGCAGCCAAGAAAATCTCCAATTTGACATTTTGAAACGTTC
This sequence comes from Mucor plumbeus, assembly GCA_016758945.1. Taxonomy (NCBI): domain Eukaryota; kingdom Fungi; phylum Mucoromycota; class Mucoromycetes; order Mucorales; family Mucoraceae; genus Mucor; species Mucor plumbeus. The sequence continues at coordinate 32,633 of JAEPRC010000094.1, forward strand.
AACTCCATTTCAAAATAAGCTCAATTGATTAAATTGTATCTCAAAGCTACTTCGCAAAAACTTGAATCTTGCGAGTATAATAAACTGCTTCAGGAAAACCTGCATCATCTCAATTTATAAAGCACTTGGTTCACATTTGTTTGTCGGTTAATGTAGCCAGGATTGTTTGATGTTTCACCAAAAACCGCATAATAAATCATTGTTTAAAAGGCGCATTTTTACCCTTCTCTAATTCATACAATTAAACGATCAATTTAACAAGCGCTGACTCTAGTTCTTGTAGCCATTTTTCAATGTAAACTCAAAAAAATTTGAGTTTTTATTAGGTTTTTGTAAGAAAAATTTAAAAGAAGTAAATACCAACAGTATCAGCTTTTGGGATATTCCAAATTTTATTAGATAACTAATGTATACTTATACGTTTTTCAGAGGCAAAATCCTTTAACTCTTAACCCTTCCAATTTTTAAAATTATGATACCTTCTTGTATAATATGTTTGTAAGTAGTATAGATATGATGTAAACACATTACATGGAAGACACCCTTTCGTGTTTTATTCAATAAACTCACCTTTTGTTACATAAATACGGCTAATATCCACAGTGGATTTAAATTATAATTGTGCTTTATATATATATATATATATATACTTAGGTTTTAAAAAGGCGTTATGTTTGTATGAGAATAATAAAAGCTTTTGTTTATTACAATATAAAAAAAGTTCGATGTTGTATACAAGTGTGAGAGAAATGAGTAGTAAATGTGGAATACGATGGGTAAGAACTACTACTGCTTTCTTTTTTCTTTTTTTATGACAAAATAATTATAATTTTTATGTTGAATGTAAATGCTATGGCATTTAAGCCTTGTAACCAAGTTCCTTCAAGGAATCAGTCAAAGTCTCAACAACCTTATCAATATGGTGACGCTCAGGCTCAGTGACAGAGATACCCATATGACCAATTCTAAAATACTTGCCAGCTAATCCATCTAAAATACCGCCAGCAATTTGAACACCCTTGTTAGCAAGAGCAGGAACCAATTGAGGAATCTCAATACCCTCAGGTAACCAGACAGCGGTCATACCGTTAGCAGCAAATTCTTCGTTTTGAGCAACAGTCTTTAAACCCAAATCGCGAATAGTTTGTCTAAATTTGGAAGAAACTTCACGATGCTTTTCGAAACGAACTTCCATGGGTTGGCTAGTGATAGCTTTAAGAGAAGCGTGAAGAGCATAGATCAATTGAACAGCTGGAGTAGCGAAATATGCGGGTTTTCGAGATTCATAAGCTTGCATAACTAGAGTGATATCTGTCAGATCAAATCCCAACTACTAAATATAAAATAAAACTTACTAGGTAACCACTTATTCCAGTTGGAATAGTAAGAAACGATAGGAGTAGTTCTAGACTTGTAAACCTCAATGGCTTGTTGAGAGGCAACAACAACAGAGAGACCAGGAGGAACGCCTAAACCCTTTTGAGAACCAGAGATAACGATATCAATTTGCCATTCATCGAAACGAATTTCCTCAGAACCAACGGAACAAACACCATCAACAACAACCAAAGTTTCAGGGGAAATAGACTTGACAGTTTGAGCAATTGCCTTGATATCAGACAAAACACCAGTACTAAACACGTATAAATACATTTTGTCATTGTTCACTCAAAATACCAAATACTTACGAGGTGTCAACATGAGTGACAGTAACCATCTTGTACTTCTTTTCAGACAAAGCTTGTTTTAAAGCATCATTGGTAGGGCGAGAACCAACCTCAGAACGGAGAGTGGTAATGTTAGCACCATAGATTTCCAAACTAAATAATATTAATAATAAGGTTTAGACAAAATTCACTCACACGTTCTCCTTTCCCCCCCCCCCCTTCCCCTTCCTAATCATTTACCATTCAGAAAAGTGATCACCAAAATAACCAGTGTTTAAAGCCAAAACTTCATCACCTTGCTCAAGCAAGTTAACCATCATATCCCAACCCAAAGTACAAGAACCAGAAACAATGAAAGGTTGAGCCTTCTCAGACAAAACAACCTTACGAACCATCTCAATGGATTCACCAAAGATAGGTACAAAGTTAGGATCAACGTGAGATGTGGCAGGGGTACTCATGGCAGAGAGAACATCTTCGTGAAACTCGATGGGACCTTTTTTGATGCAATTGTTAGTTTTGTAATATAATGAGATCAATTTTCGATCAAATAGCTTACCAGGAATCATACAGAGTTTGTGAGGAGCCATTTTTTTAATATTTGGAAATAAAGAAGGAAAAGAGTAATGAAAAAAGATTGTAGAAGAAATGAATAGAAATACCCACTTGATGAGCTTAGCGGCAAGTATCATGTGACAAGTTCTTGATGGTTGGGTAAAGAAGAGGAGAAAGATAACGATGCTAAAATGTAGTTCTTTCAGTCACCCTACCTTTGTTAACAATCTTTTAAATGACCAATGAAATGTACCTTAATTATATCATAGAGGGTATATTTCTAAAATGTTGAGTTGCCGCACTATAGATAATAAACAAATGTGGGGCATCTCGTTATACACCCTCCTTATTTTTAGTAGGTTAAACATTTAAACCGCTAAAAAAAAAGCCCTGGGTATATTTAATAATGCATTCTATTTCTGAAATTCAATTAAATTGAAAAAAATGTGCTAAATACAATATGAATTTTCAGAAATCGCGATATTTCCTCTATATACGTTTGTCTAAAGCTTAAGAAGTAACTTTCTTTTAAATATAAGAATTGACTAATAAATAACCGATATTTAGATAGCATTTATGCATTTCACTATATAGTATTGTGCAACTTGAATAAACATACAAGCATAAAGCATCAAAAGGTGCATAGAATATGCATTTAATTAATAATCAATTAAAAATTCTCGCACTTTCCGCCAACTAGACATGTCTTTTTTTTTTATTATTACTAAAGTCTATCAGATTTAGAAGACAATATGAAATTGTGTATTAAAAAAATTACGAGCAAACAGTCGGCCTACTTTACTATATATTTTGAATTTTATGTCTTAAAATGCCCATAAAAAAAAGACATTACATAAAAATAGTCATTTTCTCAATTTGAAAAAAAAAATCATCCATAAACATGTATAATCTGTAACATATATAGGGTAATACTTTTCAATGGCATCTACTGATTGCATTTGGATTTGACCAAAAATTTTGAAATATTTGATAATAGCTAGGTTGGGGGTTCAAGTTGAACCTTTATTGTCTTCAGAATTGAGTCTAAAAGGTTTATTTATACTTACTGCTCCCCATTTTTTTTTTTAGCATAACTACAAATAAAAAATGAGAACATGTACCTGAGATATTGTGCCGATAAATATTCTCTATTGTCTTCATATTTATCATGCTTCATAATTGAGAATAAATTTTTGAAATTTCTGAGCTTACATTTTCACTGCTTAGAAATCAAGACTTTGTGGCTGTATATCTCAACAAAAAATGAAGATACAGAGCTAATTTTTAGTGGAAACTGTTTCTTTTAGCATGTTCTTTATTATATTAAGGTATAAAGAAATTTATGATTTTTCATTTTTACCTCTTTTTTGTATTATAAAGTATTTACAGTATAGATAATTGCTTTTTATATGTTCAAATTATAGTGGTATTTTATATCTATCTATAGCAATTGAGCTTTTTAAACTATCTCAATTTTTGATGGAGAAAAGTTGAAAAAGGTGTAAAAAAATTGGTAATAGTTTTATCCAGACAATCTACATGAGCGATCACAGGTCCTTTTTTTTCGGATTCCAAAAAAAATTGAATAAAAATTCGATTTCTCGGCGAAAAATATAGCTACAATTCCAAGCAATAGCTTGATCTGTAGATAATTTTGCGGGCTATTATTTTGCTAAATTAATTTTTTACATTTAAGATAAAAATTAGTTGAAAAAAGTCAAAAAACCCCCAAAAACTTCACTTCAATTTTAGGAAGCATTTTATGAGAAAAAAAATTAAAAACTTATGCTATTTAATTCAGAATTTTGAGATTTAAATGAAACTCTTAATATTCAAGCTCAACTTACTATGCACTTTTTATCGTATTTGAGTAATCTAGTTTTTTGATCGATTTTTTCAGTTTTGCCAGTTTCTGTTTTCAAACTCAGTTATGCATGTTTATGGCTAGTTTGCTGTGGTTTTGATATACATATTTCATTTTCTGGATGAAAAGTCGATATTTTCTTGCAAACTAAAAATGCATGGGTATGATTTAGATAGACTTATTATATTTGTATCAAATCATAAGATCTTTTGTGAAATAGTGTTGACATCATTTATCATTTTAATATGGCTTCGTAACTGTCAATTTCTAATTGTACCAAAGTTGTGAGTTGTGATTAGAATGCTTTATTACTTTTAAAAAAAAAATACTGATATTTGAGCTAAAGCTAATACTAAGTAAATCCCTAAAATGCTACGATTTTTCCTTCAAAATTCAGGAATAATCCATTATTCTCCTTGGTAGCAACGTTTTCAATAGTATTCAGCATGCCACTAATTGAATTTTCTAAAATAACTGGTGCTTCTTTGCCACCCATATCTGTCTGGACCCAACCAGGGCACATACTATTGACAACAAAGTTTTCTTCCTCAAGTTCATCTGCAAATATCTTTGTAATCATATTAAGAGCAGACTTTGAAGCACAATATGCAGGGCCTGAACGGCCTGGGAACCTGAGGGTACTTGTCAAGGCTAATGATCCCAAAGTAGAAGAGATATTAATAATTTTCTTGGTCTTTTCTTGACCGCGCTGACGAAGTAGAGGCAATAATGCTTGAGTAACATCAGAGGCGCCAATGGTATTAGTTTCAAATAGCTTTATATATTCTTTTCTAGAGCTACAATAAAAAAAAAGGTAAGTATTAATAATCCAATATTAATGCCAAATGTTTAAACTTACGTCGTCAATGAATTGAACTTAAAATCGCCACTGATACCGGCATTGTTGATAAGAACATCAATGCCATCGGGGACAATTTTAGCAATACTGTCAGCAGCAGCCTTGATAGATTCCTCATTACTGATATCCATCTTGACAGCAAATACGTTTTTGTTATCAACTAATTGAGATAAACCTGATGATTCGGTAGGATTACGAGCAATTGCAATAATAGTGTTTCCTTTAGCAGCAAGTTGCTTGACAAATTCAAGACCAAGTCCACGAGAAGCGCCTGTAATAGCATAAGTTTTATAAGAAGAAGGCATTTTTAATTAACCAACATTATATAAAATTTGATTTTGTAGGCTATTTATATATACTAAAAGAAATTACAGTTAACCTGTGTCACTATAAGCATTACAATTATTAATGTGTTGTTTACAAGCCATACAAGTGATTACGAATCACTTGTCTTATTAGTAAGTGGCCATGTGCACTATATGCGTAGTTAATTCTAGAAACATGATAGTAAAAAAGCCAATTGAATATCTAATCCAATCTAGCGCATTTTGGAATTCTACACATTTTGTGTTCAATCCACGCGAAGATAACGATCTTATGTATATCATCTTTCCCTCTCAAAAGATATATGAATGATTTTGTTGTAGAAAAATAAAATTGCCAACTAGCCATGACATCTTTATTGAAACATAACAATATAAATTTCTTTAATACCTTGATTTTATAAATCAAAATAATTCTCTAAAAAATGTTGAATATAATTAAATTCATACTTACCACAAGACATTTGTTTTAAAAATAAAAGTAATTTTATTATAAGACACTTTTTTGTTTTAATTAAAAATCTATACAATAAACTTACCCTTTGATTTGATGTATTTTCGGCATTATGTTCTTCATCGGAACTAAAAATCACTCGGTTCAAGGTTGAACCTCCAATGAGGTATTGAAACTAAATCATGAAACATGTATATAAAGTGTTTAATTCTTTGCTCTTGTTTCTATTTAAGCAATACAATTATATTAATATCTTATAAAAAAAAACTATGATTATAGCTAAAATAGATGCTTTATTTCAAGTAACTGGCTCTCATGTACATGATTTCTACAGGCATTATATAGTATCTGGATTGAAATCTGACAAGAAAAAACTAGCATGTATTGGATCTGCTATCCTTTTGGTCGTACTGGCTCATTTTTACAGAAGGATTGCTGTTCCTCCCAAGGCTCTTCGTGCTATTCCTCATGTGAACTTTTTTTCTTACATGAGATCTGTTCTCTTTCATGAAGATGCGATTAAGCAGCTTCGTACATTGTATGCTCCATTAATTGCTAAAGGAGATGGTGTTTATGTTGTATGAGTCATTTGATATTATTACTCATAAAGTATTGCGCTAATATAATTTATATATTTTTTTTCAGAGACCTAATCGTGTGGGATGGTCTGTTTATGTTCAAAATCCAGTTGATATCAAGAAAGTTTACATGAAACAAGGTTATTACTATATGAAAAGAACATTTTGACTAAGGTTTAACTAAATAACTTTTGATTTAGACCTTTTCCCCAAAGCTCCTGATTCGTTTGGAGAGGGAGATACTTTGATTAATGGAATGATCCGTCATCCTAGTATTCTTACAGAGGTTGGTCCTAGTTGGAAAGTTCATCGACAGGTACTATTTGAGTTTTCTTATTATTTATATCACACTAAATGAACGTCTTTCTTATAGGCTGCAAACCCTGCTTTTCATAGAGCAATGCCTGTTAAGCTTTTTGGAACATTGGCACAAAATCTGTTCAAGCAAATTGAAATAGAAAACGGTCCTGTCAATATGTCTCTTTATTTGGAAAGATATACATTTGATGCTATCACTACGGCAGGTTTCGGTAAATATTATCCGTCTTACAATGTGAATGTATACAAACTGATTTATCCATTTTAAGGCTACAATGCTAATGCAATTGGCGATAAAGAAAGCGAATGGGTTTGTCTTTATACTAGTTTAAAAGAAGGTGTCTTCAATCCGTTCTTCTTTTTCTTTCCCATATTTGATACTAAATTGAGATGGATGTTTCCTTCAAGAGTAAAAGTTCATCAGGAATTAGAGTTGTTTTTGTCTAAAATTACAGAAGTAATTGTTGAAAAACGTGCCAATTTAGCAAACTCTAGTAGCATAAATTCCGTAGATGATAGTGATAAAGATCTTTGTACTTTAATGATTGAGGCTGAAGAATCTGAAGGTGGAAAACTAACAAATGAGCAAATGATGGTATAATATACTTATATATATATATATATATATATATATATATATAACAAAAAACTAATCATTTTATACATTCAACAATTAGAATGATTTACTTGCATTCGTTCTTGCTGCAGATGACACTACTGCAAGTGCATTGGGATCGGCCCTTTATTTTTTAGCCGTTAACCAGGTATCGTAATGAGATTATAGGGTTTATAGACATCATAATTCATCAATTTATTTAGGAAATACAACAAAAACTACGTGAGGAAGCACTTGAATGGCTTGGTGATGATAATTTTGATGTATGCCCGACTGTTGAACAAACAAAAGATATGCCATACGTTAATATGGTCATAAAAGAAGTAATTTTTTTGTAAAATTGGGAATTGTAAATGAATATCTAATACTTTTTTTATTGCACTGTAGACGTTAAGAATTATGGGACCTGCTGTTTGGGGGCAGCCTCGAATTGCTACAGAAGATACTTTGCTTGGAAACTATTTTATTCCCAAGAATACAATTGTTACTGTTGACATTGTTGGTCTTCAACATGATGAAAACATTTGGAAAGATCCTTACAAATTCAATCCTGAACGGTTTAATAGTGAGAATGAAAGCAATATTAAGCGTAGCGGTGCATGGATTCCGTTTGGTAGTGGTCAAAGGTAAATAAAAGGCTGGTAGCATATACTTTCAATTCAATTTACTCTTTTTTTTTTTTATTTTTATATTAGACAATGTATTGGTATGAATATGAGTCTTGCTGAGCAACGGGTTCTTTTGTCCATGATGGCAAAAAAGTTCGAATGGAGCCTACCAGAAGACTCTATTCATAAAAATGGTGTAGTTATTGGTGGCCTTGATATTATTGCGCCTAGAGACCTGGTTCTTGATTTTAAAAAAAGATATTAAGACTATTAATAAAAACTGCAAACCATGATTGCGCTATTTATGACACTTTCTTTTTTTTTTTTTTGAAGGATACTTGAAACCTAAAATACCATAATTTATTAGCTTTTAAATTGATATAAATAATTATCGTATGTATTTCTTTATAGTAATATTTTTATTTTTAATATTTATTTGTGAAAGCCTCAAGTTTCTATCAAGAATAAATAGTATATCTTTATTTTTGATCGTCAATTTTCACTCAGTTTGAACTTTTAAATCGCTCAATAATCATAATTATATATTGAAAGTTTATCTTTAATTATTTATTTATATAACAAATGCAATATCTTTTTAGTGCAATACACTGAAGCAAGCAAAAGAACCTTCTGATCTCGATTTAGTGTCAAAATAAATATTATACTTTATGTCGTTCTTGACAAAGTTGATCTAATTTCCAAGGATTCCAAATGCACATATTAGGGTTTTGTATATTATTAATACCTTTCATAGGGTATATTTCATATTACATTGCAGAAATTAACATGATTGGAAACATGAATTTGTTACACCAAAAACTTAAAGCGTGGGAGGCTATATAAGTGTATTCGGTTCTTTAAAGCGTTCAGAATTACCTTCCCCTTCGTTTCTGCACTTCTTTTCAACAAATTCACTTTATTAAGTAGTAAATATGCCAGTGTATTCAACTGCAAATTTAGTATTAGTCTCTGGAAATGAGGATCAATTCGTAAAAGTTTCCAATGATCTATGGGCAAATATTATACCTGTCAACTACACTGAAGGTATGTTTATAAACATATGATAATATAATTGAAAATATTTCCCGTGTTTTCTAAGCATTTCAATAGATTTTATAACTGTATCTGTATCTGTTCCTAGTTTAGCTGCTTCTTCACCTGTTTTCGAGAGCAAAAAATCTTCACTTTCCTCTTTTTTGGCCCATTGCAAGCCTACTAAGCAAGGGGTAAAAAATATGAATAAGCAAATTTAACGAAATTTATTAATACAAAATCAAATGTAGGAGGGTAAAAATGTATTATATGCCAGTAGTCAATTGATAAAAACCATTTATGGGCAAGATGCATTATCTCGTTTGGATGAGGATGATGAGGATGATGAGGATGAAGAAACTGAAAAGGAGGAAAGCTCTACAAGCATCGTAGAGATAAAATTTGTTGAATTGATTGAACTGGATGAATTGATCATCGGCGCTTTGAATCAGCATTCATATGAATTTGCTCAAAAAGGTAAAAATTGAAGAGGAATATTTCAAGATGGTTCAACTTAAAATTATATGTGAAATATATATATATATATAGATCAGGAAGCTTTGATTCAATTATTTATTAAGGAACCCAAATCAATTATTCGTAGTTCAGGACAATATCATTTCGATAATGGTTTGGCATATGAAGTTTTAATGACAAACCCTGTGCAACAAGGTTATATAGTTGCTAGCGATCGTACAAGAGTATTAACTGTAGATATGTCTGATTCCATAAATATGAATTCTTTGGAAACAACAGCAACTACTTCTGTTTCCTCAGTTTTCAACATGTTGAATTCTACTACAACACCAAATATTGCTGAACCTAAAGAGTTTAATGTCAAAATCTTGCAAAAGAAATGGCCCGAATCTCGCTTATACCCTTCTCCAAATAGCATAAATGACGATGAAACCCGAGTTTACGTTGATGTGAAAGATTTAGCTCAATGTGGTGTTTTTAGTGGCGAATGGGTACTTGTCAGTGGAAATGACCCTAAAAAGTCAAGATTATGTCGAGTATTTGGAGTGGATGATATCACAGGCACTCAGTAAGTATTAGGATTATCCAAATATAAAGTTTATTTTCTGATCTGGTTTTTAAAAGCACTATTTATCTTCCACCTGTATTGTATTTTAATCTCGATTTACCTCTACCTCCTGCTCCCATGGACGACGTCAAAGTTACAATCACCAAAGTAAACCTGCCTCCCATTGATGGGCCACCTATTGCCCAAGCAGTCAGCATTGCTCGAATTGCTTCACCTGCATCTATGGATAAAACCTTACAATCTGCTTTTCTTGAATCCTTAAAGCAATGGTTTGAAGCCAAAGAACGTATTGTGTGCAAAGGAGATGTTATTGCTATTTGCCTGAATGAAGATAATGCTCGTTTAAAGCCTCAAGATGATGATTTGGATGCTCCAGCAGTACATACTAAACCAACTGCTTTAGCTTACTTTAAAGTAACCCGTCTTGATCAAGGCGAAGATGTTGATTCCACTGTCCATCCCTCTTATTACGGCTCAGGTCGCCGTATTGTTCCTAGTAAAACTCAAATGATTCAAACAGGAATTGAATACTCTCGTGTGCCTGTGGGGCCCATCTCTCACTATTATAATTTCTCCAAGAAATTGCCATTGAATAGATCAAAAACACCAGCATACGATCAATTGCATGAGCTCGTCTCTTCATCACTTCATCCCCTTGGTCGTGATTTTGAATTATCTTGTAATGCGTTATTTCATGGCCCAAGAGGAGGAGGAAAAACAACATTAGTAAAGGAAGTAGCTGAAGATCTCGGCGTTCATTTGTTTGAATTTTCAGTATATGACATTATATCAGATACAGATGCCAAAACAGAGGTACACTTAAAAGCAAAGTTTGATAAGGCTGCTGCACTTGCTCCTTGTGTTGTATTATTAAAGCATATGGAAGGGTTAGCAAAAAAGAGCGCCGTTGTAGAATCTGGCCAAGGTTAGTTTTGCGTTTTCAATTAGAAAAATCGTGTAGGGTTTGGCTAACATTTATTATGATAAAGAACCACTATTAGCAACTGTTCTTCAAGAATGTATCCAAAATGTAAATGCTGCACATGCAACTACAGGATATCCTGTCATGGTGATTGCTACTACAGGCGATATAGATACTTTGCCTTCAAGTGTTCTATCTTGTTTCAGACATGAGATTTCGATCAATGCTCCTGATGAGAAAGCTCGTATGCAAATTTTGATTAATTTACTTCATGATAGTCCATTAGCACCTGATATCTCTCTTTCTAATTTGGCTACTCAAACAGCTGCTTTAGTAGCAAAAGATCTTGTTGATCTAGTTGCTAGAGCTGGTGTTTTATCGCTTCAACGTATTGATCGCTCAATGTAAGTCAATAATTTAGTTAGATATGCCGTAATGTTAACATTGTGTATAGCCATCGTATAATTGACAACGACGACAACGGAGAGGAAAGCTCATATGCATCTATACCAGATGCCAGTGCAGTTACTACTCAAGATATTCAAGCAGCTGGAATTGTATTAACAGCTGCCGATTTTGATTCTGCATTAGGTGAAGCAAGAGCAAGCTATTCCGATTCCATTGGCGCGCCAAAGGTAAGGATTAAGCCATTAAAATTTATGATGCAAATAGCTTAAATTTTCAAATTAGATTCCATCTGTTACTTGGGACGATGTAGGAGGCATGGCTCATGTCAAAGACGATATTCTTGATACCATTCAATTACCATTGGAACATCCAGAGTTATTTGGTGCTGGTCTCAAAAAACGTAGTGGTATTCTCTTATATGGCCCTCCTGGAACCGGTAAAACATTGCTTGCAAAAGCAATTGCTACATCTTGCTCTCTTAATTTTTTTTCTGTAAAGGGTCCTGAGCTTTTAAATATGTATATTGGTGAGTCAGAAGCTAATGTTCGTCGTGTTTTTCAACGTGCTCGTGATGCCAAACCTTGTGTTATTTTCTTTGATGAATTGGATTCAGTTGCTCCTAAGCGTGGTGAGAAGGGAGACTCAGGAGGCGTCATGGATCGTATTGTAAGTCAATTATTGGCTGAATTAGATGGTATGGGAGAAGGAAGTGAGGAAGCTGGTGCTGGAGATGTGTTTGTCATTGGTGCTACCAACAGACCCGATTTACTGGATCCTGCTTTATTGCGTCCAGGAAGGTAAGATGAAAATGTATTTATCTAAAACAGATTTGATCCAACTAATCCTATTTTTTTTTCAGATTTGACAAACTTCTTTACCTTGGTGTTAGTCAAGATCATGAATCTCAATTGAGGATTATTGAAGCTCTAACTAGAAAGTATGTGGCTTTATTTGAGCATCGATTTATTATGTTCTAATCCTACTCTATTAGATTCCGTCTTCATCCTGATTTGGACCTTCGTAGAGTTGCAGATCGTTGTCCCTTCCATTATACGGGCGCTGATTTTTATGCGCTCTGTTCAGATGCAATGTTGAAGGCTATGACTCGTGTAGCAGATTCAATTGAAACTAAAGTTAAGAAATTGAATGAAGAAAATAGACCTGATCTTCCAAACCCCTTGACGGCACAATATTATTTGTCTCATTTAGTGACACCTGATGAAATTGTTGTTCAAGCTGAGGAGGTAGATTTTGTAAAGGCATTAGAAGAACTCATTCCTAGCGTTTCTGCCACAGAACTTGCTCATTATTCTAAGGTTAGAGAGAAGTTTGAAAAGGTGGAAGACGATGATAACACTAAGGAAGAAAATGCACAAGGTGCTGCTGCTGCTGCTGCTGCTGCTGCTGCTGCTGTGGAAACAGAAATAGAACGTGCCCTTTTGGAAGCTAAACAAAAGGAAGAAGATCAAGTTAAAACCGCAATGAAAAATAGAAAACGAAAGGGAAAGCAGAGAGCTGAATAATATTAATGTTATCTCTGGCTGTAATTTTAGTCAATTTTAGAAATATGAAAAGTGTAATTTTAGTAAATAAATAGCGTAATGCTAATTGACATAGTATACTTTACATGCAATTATTGGTAACGTGGGTTATCAGTATTTTGATGGTGCTGATGCTTATTGTAGTAGGTCGCACCGATTTATATAATCAGCTCAGATACACATTTTATTATTATCCGAAGTATTTTTTATACGGTTTATCTGCACTCAATTACTATCAAGTTAAATGAAATATTTTTATTTAAACGTACTATGCCTTTTTGAGGAGGAATCGTTCATTACTTTGAAAGAATCTTGAAATTCTTGATTCACATTTATTTACCTCTTGGCCAACCGAAAACTATATTTATACTAATTTATACAAACTAAATACAAAGATCATTATGCTTAATATGATACGATAAAATACATTTATGTCTTGCAGGGCAGTATTTCGCATAATATTATGTTGCCGGCGTGATTTCCTGTAGCATATCCGTCAGTATCTGCATCATATTCTAAATATAAGAACAAAACATTCAATAAAGTGTTATTGGAACACTTATTAATGCAGCGTTTATGTTTGAATACGTTATTTACACACTATAAATTACTATGGTATCTATATATGTAATGATACGTTAGAAAATTAACTTTAGTTTGCATCAAGTGTTTTACATTTAAATCACCACATTCATAATGGTATGAATTATTGGTAGCTTCATATTACTTCTTAGTCATTTTGACATAGAATAATTCTGTTAAAAGCTTAACATTTCCTAAATATCAATTAGTTAAAAAGAAAATAGATGGTTTATTATGTGTTCTTTTGCATTCATTTGACGAGTTCTAGAAGAAAATCGACAATTAAGACATTGTCAGGTTTACTTAGACTTGTGTGTAACCTGTTAATTAGTATAAACATCTCAAATCAATGTAAAATAATAGAGTATCTTTTTATCTCATATTCTATCTTTTGTATAGCTTTATTTTAATCTACTAATATATATATATATATATATATATCTGCACACGACAATGTTACGCCTCAGACTTGTCATAACTCTTTTTTTGTCGATACTTTCTTTTTTTTTTTATGATAAAACATCTTTACTACAATCAAGTATTCACAATCTGTTTTAAACTGCCATTCAATACTATATTCCCAAATTACATCTCAAGCTTATATTAAATGACAATTACTCCTGAAATAAGAAGAATTTCAAGTCAAGCCAATTTATGCGGACCCAAGTATAAATCAAGCAAAATGTAATAAAAAAATCAAGGAGTTGTTGTCAATTGGGATATATAATATATAAATTATAAAATTGACTTTGATTTTATGATTGGAAGGAGAGGTTGGTGTTACTCATTGCAATTGCTATTACTACTATACGATTAATACCTATGATTGGATTATATAACAATTGATTATAAGTATCAATGATAATTGAGTAATAAAATATATTTATTTGGAGTAAGATTATAAATATATAAGAGGGAGAAAGAGACAGGTAAATCCACTGATGTTCATTTAGTCTGCATGGATGATCGGTATTTATATGATTTGGGAGTTGGTGGTATAATAATAGGATCTAAGTAAGAATGTAATGGATCAACTCATTACACAAAATAGCTATCTTTATCTTCTATCGCAAGAAATTAAATAAGTTTATATCCAAAAACAACAACGCATTTAGCCCATGTAGAAACAACCTTTTCTTATCTTACAAGGATGATAATATAAACGTTCATTTTATTTCATTTTGTCCATTTTACCAAGGGCCTTTTAACAGCACCTCAACTAGTATAAATAATATAAAACAGTTACTAAACTAATAAAGATCATCTTACATTTTCATCTTAATATTATCGTATTAACACTTTGTTTTAAATTCTTATTTTTCAATAAGATCCCTAGAGCTATTATAATATATATTTTATTGTACCTTTTCTATTTTTTTTTTTTTGTAAATTATATAAAACATTTACTTTAGTTAGACAACTTAAAACCTGGTGCTCATTTAATAGATATTACTGCATTGGCAATATTTTATTTATTTTAATTTTTTTATTATATATGAACTTTTTCATCCCGTTACTACAAATTCAACTGTAACAACAACAAAAAGGAGAATAGCATCTACGTACACGACAATCGTAAAAAATAAAAAAAAGATAGCAGCAGTCCGTTTCGATCAGACGACCTCAGGGTTATGAGCCCTGCGCGCTTCCTGCTGCGCCATGCTGCTTCTTATGTTTTGTTATTTGTATAAAAATTATATGTAGTTATATAATTTAGTCTTTACACTACAGCTTTAGGCTGTCGTGGGACGTCTTAGGGAACCTTAATACGCCTTCAAAATATTTTTGCAGTAGTAACCAAAAT
Source organism: Mucor plumbeus (assembly GCA_016758945.1). Classification (NCBI taxonomy): domain Eukaryota; kingdom Fungi; phylum Mucoromycota; class Mucoromycetes; order Mucorales; family Mucoraceae; genus Mucor; species Mucor plumbeus. The sequence goes on from JAEPRC010000094.1 coordinate 47,809, forward strand.
TAAGTGAGCGCTCAAGTAGTAATTTTTAGCGCACAATGTTTGTTGTTTTTCCCTTATGTTATTTTTTTCTTTTTTTGTACTATTCTCACACACTTTCCAATATATATTTTTTTTTTAGATAAATATTTATTTTATTAGATAGTTGTGGTTAAGGCACATCATGATCTCTGTTTCATCTGATAACAAATAAAAATAGAAACTCAATATGGAATAAACAATTACCGATATATAACGAAATTTAAATTACCACCGATATAAAACCACTATAAACAATATAGATAGAGTTAAGCAATAGACTAAATTATATAGAAAATATACAACGAACAAACAGGTGTATAAATCATTATTTGTGCTAGGCAAATAATATTGAAATTAGAATAGAATGAAATGTATATAAAGAAGAACTCTTCGTGCAGTAAGAGAGTTCTTCAGTTTTTTTTTTTTAGATAATAAAGGAAACAATATTCTAGTTGACTTATTATCGTTTTATAATTTTTTTTAATTAGTTCTCACTATAAAATCAACTAATTCACAATAGTAATTAGAAATGAAGTAGATATATTAAAATAATAGACAAGTGTATGTTACAAAATTTTTCGGTAATTTTTACTTTCCTTTTGGCTTTTTTCTCAAATTTATACGTAAATAGTAAATAGCCAATGTTTTATGTATTTGTATTGTTTTGGAACTTCTATACAAGGAAACTAAAATCTCGTATCGTACAATGGAAGTGTATAAAATGAGTTACTTTCGCTTCTTACTAATTTTTCCTCTTTCTTCTAATTCTCTCTTTTTTTTTCTCTCTTTTTCTTTTTTTTTATATACTGCATATATATTCAAAGCATTATGCTGTGAGTTTGTTATTTGTTACAAGAGCAAATGTTGTATAAATAACAAGAATTTTTAACCATAAAGTTTAGGCGTCTAACATCACTCTTTTTTGTGTAGAGTCTTAATTCGTCGTCTGGTTGTGGTAAGATACATATATTCTCTATGTAAATATTACCAACTTTTAATAATACTAAATTGATGATGCTTCTGCTAACTGGTTCAAGGTATACTTTCTATTCTTTTTCATATTTATATATATACTCATGTGTTTTTGTCATTTGTAAATTAGTTTTTCAGGAATATCTTCTATTTCATATGCTGGGCTATCGTCAAGGTAGTAATGTAGTAATGTATGTATTTAATTTTATAAGTTTACTATCTACTGTCAACGGAAAAATGCTTCGGGTGTTTTCAAAAAAAAGCTTTTTTAGTCACCATTATCTAAAATTGAGTTCAATCAGGGTGGTTCTTATACCAAATGAAAGAGAAAGCGTAGTACTTTTTATCTACAAACTATTTGAAACGATTAAAGGGGCTTAAAAAATATAAACTTATAAAACATAAAAATTGAAATAGATAAAAAAACTAAGATTTTTAATGATAATTTGTAGTTCCTTCTTTACTCTTTATAACTGCTTCTATTCTTCTCGGCATACTATCTATATATTTTAGACAGTCCCCCTTTGTAAACTTATACCATTCATGACTGATTCTATTAGTTAGATCTTACTCTGTAGCCGGCCTATTTGTATAAGTATCAAGATGGCTTTTAAGGTCACCCGGATGTATTCTATAGGGTTTAAGTCAGGGTTTTGGGGGGGGGGGCCAATTAAGGATTTTGCGTACAAAAAATCCGTTTTCACTAAACCAAGCTTTAGTGATATTCGGCTTGTTCGAAGTAGCCTTACCTTACTGAAAACGAATACTTTTACTTGTTTGCCATAGTACTCCAGAGCTTGCATCAATGACGTTTTCAGAATTTCCACATACTCGTTTGAACCAATCGTCCCATCAATAATTGCAGTACCATAGCCAGGTCTGTTGCCTGATATGCAGCCCCAAAACATAATCCCATCACCACTACCTTGCACTTGGGGTTGGATTTAATGAGGTCGGTTGGTACCAAGCACATCTGACCAACAATAGAAGAATCCACTATCTGAGCCCCACATATTCACTATGGTTTTATCAGAGAATGCCCACTTACGCCAATTGGACACTGTTAGCTGCCTATGCTTGCGGACTCACGCTAACCTGAGTTTTTTGTTAGCTGCACTGACAAGATTGGCCTTGTTTTTTCTTTTGGCTTTAAACCTTATTTCATTGAGCAACTTCTCTGCATCACTGAGCGACATAGAGATATTTATGGAGCGTAAATATTTTTGTGCACCACGAGGTCCATCCAAACTATCATTTCAAACCATTCTGGCAATATACTGTTGAATATCAATACTAACTTTACTTGATCTTCCACTAGTAGATGCTTGGGCTCCCGCCAAAAACTCTCTTCTGTACTTGCTTAAGGTAGCCATGCCTACCGTGGGATACATTCTCTTGATGCTACAAAGTAAGGTGTTACGAAGTAACAAAGGCTTGGTGGAACCTTGCACGTCATATGGGAGAGTACGGGTCATATCAAAAAAGTAGAGAGTAAAGTAATGATAATAAAGAAAAATTAAAAAATATGAGACACCTGCTTTTTATATACTTTTTGTATATATTTCGAACATTTTCACATGTCAATCAAGAATTTAAAAACTTTTTAAATCTCTCCGATATGTTTACGGAAAGGTATTGAACACTAAATTTAAAATTAAGATTTTCCCTGAAATACTTCTTATATCTTATCTACTACCTTTACTATCCCGCCACGGAATCAAAACTTGCCCAATGAAGTTGATTTATATATCGTTAAAAAGAAAAACTTTTTTCCTACATGACATTATTATGTTAAATAAATGAGGCGCTCGGAGACATAGTTGCATTGAAAAAACCAATGTTTTGCAAAACACCCGAAGCATTTTTCCGTTGACAGTGTATACTAAAAGAAAGCTACATTCCATATGTTAAAATGGATTTCGTATTATTTCTTGTAAATACCTGCTTGAGCAAAATTTGAATCTTAAATTAAAATTTTATAGCTTTCAAACTTCAATACCAAAAACTTATTCTCTTTTCTATAGCTAACCTTATACTAACTTCTTTTTATATATATCCTAAATGCTGTTAAATATATATGAGTTAGTTATGCTATGCTACTTATCTCTGGGTTTATTTCATGTCTCACAAAAGCTTCAAAAGTACGTAAAATTCACTGCTTTTTTCTTAAAAACCGAGTCTCACTTTTCATCCCTAATTTGCTTTTTTTTCCTACAAATTAACGTCAAGAAAAAAATATATGCCAATGTACCTGAGATGTCCAACTTTAATCAAAAAACAAGTATCCAAAAATATCCTATTTTTTTGCAGTTGGTATAACGTTTTTCATTGCTAATGTTTCAGATTTTACACGTATTTTACTAATAAAAATTATAAACTTTGAGCTCTCATATCTCTACAAAAAATTAAGCTATGCTAGTAATTTTAAATAATAGAATTTACTTGTTTTAAGACTCTTTATAATATATTTAAGTATGAAAAAGCTCTGAGCACTTTTTTTTTTTTTCTTTTTTTTGACATTTTTTGTAGTAGATTTCAGAATATTTATCAAATTGAGCAGCAATTGTTTTTTGTGCATGTTCTAGAACGTTTTAATCTCTGTCAAATCCATTTTAGGGGTTTTAAAAATGTTAACTTTTCGTCGAGATATCCTTGAAAATGTGTAAATAAAGAATATCCTCGATTTTGCTTCCCAAAAAGACGAGTATACCCTCTTTTCAAATTTTGGATTTGAAAAAAAATTGACAAAAATCCTGTTTTCTTCATGAAAAATGTAGCTAAAAGACTCGTCAATAGCTTGTTTGATAGATAATTTTTTTGCGCATTATTTTAAGTGTTTAATTTTGAAACATGTTTATAAAAAGAGGCTTGTATCTTCAAAAAACTTCTAGAACTTTAATTGTATTTTACGCAAAATTTAATGCGAAACATTTGCCCAAATTTTATATAGTCAAATGCAAAATTTTAAGCTGTACAAAAACTACTTAATACGGTTTCTTCGCTTATTTTTCAGTTCACGAGCTATTAAACGATTTTGTTTTTGAATTATTTCGGATCATTTTTGGATCATTTTTGGATCAATTTGTCAAATCGATTTTAAAACTCAGACAGCATAGGTTTTAAGTTGTAATGTGAACTATTATTTTGATTATCTCAACAAAAAATCAATATTTTTTGATAAAACAAAAACGGCAGAGTAGCTCCAGCTAAAGTCTACTTTTTACAGCTGTAAAATTAAAGAAAAGCCCTATGTCGCCAAATTTTGATTCAAATAACTTAAGATATATTAATAAAAGATTAAGGGTATATTTCTGTTTTTTATTTTCTTATTATTTTATATAGCAATAGTGAATACCCTGGTCCATATTTTGGAATACTGTAGATAGTAAAAGTTTATTACCATTGTATCGAATAGTTAGTGGTAACACTGTGAAATTGATATAAGTGAATTTATGCCATATACTACTTTTTATGATTTATATCATAATTTTTGGATAAAAGATAAAAATGTCAAAAGACTAAAAAAATAATTAAAATAGATATGACGAATTATTTTCTTATTTAAAAATAGGACTGTTGAGCTCAAAATTAAAAATACTAATGGTTTTAAAAATGTAACATTATTTATAGATGGACATGATAGTAAAATCAAATATCATTGTCCAGATGTTAGTAGAGTAACATTATATTATTCCCATAAGTTTAAAAAACCTGGCACTAGGCAAAAATTTGTAATTCACCCGGTAAATTATTTTGGAATTATTTTGTGAATTATGATAATTAACAAAATAATTCCAAAATAATTCCACAATGTGAATTATAAAGAATGATTCCATTAACGTACGTGAATTATATGTGAATTATTAAGTGAATTAAACTCATCTTATTTGAAGTAAGCTTGAAATTCAGTGATCACTTTTGCTTTATTTAATAATTGTAAAATCAAAAACGGAATAATAAAAACACAAAATATAATATTTATGGGATGAAAATTGATTATTTTATTTAAAAAAATAGGTCATATTAAATTAATTGGTTATATTATTATATTAACAATAAGGGTATAGCTATAAAAGCCCTTGAAAAGCCAATGTTTGCACTCAAAATAACATGATACAAGCAGCACTACTCACCTCTTAGTTGGCTGATCTTTTCGTCAAAACTACATTAGATTCTAAAATAAAGTGTTAATGCATAACTTTTATAAAATACAGATTGATTTATCAAAAGTTAAACGTACAGTAAGTCAGCAATAATTCACAAATAATTCACAAATAATTCACTGACACTGATATTTATTAATTCGTTCGCCTTCGGAAATAGGCCATTCCATATTTTAACTGGGTACTGATATTGAATGCGATATCTTCTTGAATGTAATTCCGAAATAGAAACTTCAAAATAATTCACATACAATTCACCTAGGTGAATTGTATGTGAATTATGATTTTCTGCCTAGTGTAGTGTAAGAAAACAAACGGTAAATGATGATTCTAATGATTTAATATTATATGTATCAAATAGTAAAAAATGTGCAATAGGCAATAACAGTATATAATGATGCTTCATACCAAAAAAGCTTGTAACTAACCAAGTAGAAGGAATTTATATTTGAAAATACTATTTTCTAACTTTCATTAATTGACTTTTCAGTCAATGTCTGAGATGCTCTCATGCTCTCATATGAGCACATAGATGATCTCATGAGCCTATTGTCGGTCTCATTTGAGCACATCCATGTGCTCTGAGAGCATGTAGGAGGCCATAGTGAAATATGAATTGTGCTTATAAAAAGTGATTCGTATCATCAAAAAAATAAAAAACTTAAAACTTTAACTGCATTTTACTCAGAAATTTATGTCAAACATTTGCCTAAAGCTTAGTTAGGTAAATGAAAAATTTAAGACTGTACAAAAACCATTTAATTCATTTGTTCAACTTAATTTTTAGTTTTTACGTTTCTAGTACTCTAGTACTTCAAGGCGTTTTGTTTTTTGGTCATTTTTCGAACGATTTGTCTAATCGATTTTGGGACTCATCTACCCAAAGCTTACAGCATCATTATTTTGATTATCCCAACAAAAAATCAATATTTTTCGTTGAAACAAAAAAAATGTCAAGCGACTTTTAATTTGATCTATCTCATGCACAAAAAAAAGTAACACCTCAGTTTAGGTACTTAATTTCGTCAATAAATTTTCAATCAATTTTGGTCAATGTGAAACTAGTGCACTTATACTCTGGTATGAACTCTTATACTTTTGGACAAATATCAGTTGGCCATAGAGGGAGGTACGCCGTCTTTGAAAGGTTGAGGAAATGAAATGCGCAAGATATATAAAATATTAGCGCAAGAAAAAATTTATAATCTGATAAAGGAACTTGTTAAATTAAATTACACGCAATAAGCGAAGAAAATCTTTATTTAATATCAATAATTGTCCTACTTATATACAAATTCTATATATTATAACTATTTATTAGATTAGTATTTATTTATAACTGTAATACAGCAAATGTTTGAGTCAGACATATCTCATGTACCTGAAATATATTTACCTATATCACCCATTGCAGGATCAATCCTTTTTAGCAACAAATTAAGAATGTTATCATAAATCAGCTAGTTCACTTTTCCACGCAAAGATTACAAATTTAAAGGCTCATTATCGTACAAACTAATATAATAAGTTGTGGACGCAACACAAAGATCATCTGAAACCTACTCTTTACAACCATAAAAAACCGACAACAACGAATCTGAATCTAATAATAATAATTTTCAAGTTTCCATGGGAGAAGGTACACATCTTGAACATTACGATATTAAGGGCAGCTTTCATAACCTACTGTGCTTTGATATGAGAAAATCATCGCCAGAATGCACCTACAATTTGGTTCGCATTTATAGAAAACAAAAATACAATTTCTATGAATACTAATTCAAACAAGATACAAATATATACTATAAATACTTCAAATATCAGCTTCTATGCTTTTTTGTGCATATAGAAAAGTGCGATATCTAGTTAGTACCACTACCACGATTTTTCCAAAAAAAAAACTTATCATGACACTCGTTGCAAAAAACTGTTTTACATGAACTTTTCAAATATATGGGTACTTGATTACATGAAATGAAAATGAATTAAATGTTTATATTATAGAAAAACTTTAAAAATATAATAATATACTATATATTTATTCAACCTTCTTATTTAGAAGCGAAGCAAATCTTATTTGATTTTCAGTAATCGGGGCAAGCATGAAGCAAGTTTGAATATCTAAACAAGCACAACTGCGCACTTAAAAAAGCTTAGAGTCTGGAAGATTTCTCTTTCACTGTTTTATGCATAACATTATATATTTTCTATTTAAACGTCCAAACCTCAAAGATGTGATTAGCTTTTTGCTTGAAAACAGGTATTAGCCATCGAAAATGAGCAAGAAAGTGCTACAAAAAGTATTATATATAGTGCTATATAAAGTAGTAAATTATGATGGCAATTTGTCAACTTATCAAATAGTAAAGTATTTCAAGTTCGTTTTGACAGATCAACAGCTTGAATTCAATTAGATGCTTTTATTTTCGTTTAGTGTAATTGAGTAAAAAGAAAAAAATAAAGAAAATGTAGACAGTGAATATGAGGAAAGAAAAAACAAATACAAAATAATGGATAAATAAAAAAGTCTAATGTTATTATGCATTTTTCAAATCATTCATGCGTTCTTGAAGTTGCTCATAGGATTTAGTATCTTCGAAAACGTCACGAACCTTTCCCATCAAGCCTTTGAGAATGAGACGAGATTGGTAACGCCAATCAGCACAAACAGGTGCACCATCTTGTTTTTTGTCTCCCAAATTCTCATACATATCAACGGTTTCAAGAGCAACAATTGTAATATCATCGAATACAGTCTCTTCGGTTTCAATGCGAGGATCGTGCATAACAGATCTATAAGCTTTAACCGATGTTTCAAGAGCATCCACGTAGCGGCCTTGCCACAAATAAAATTTAGCACAGATCATCCAAATATCAGGAGAGTTGGTGATACGATTCAAGATAACCTCTTCTAATAATCTTTGTACATGTCGAGAAAGACGAGAACCATCACGATCATGAGGATCTTTCCAATTTTGAATAACATTTTCAACAATCATACGCAAAACACCAACATCAACAGCTTGATCACGAACCTTATCCCAACGAAGTTCAACTATACGTTGCATAGCAAAAATAGCATCAGCAAATTGACCTACGTCAATAGATACAAACAAGAAATTTTGCCACATTTGCCAATTATCATATTTGATTTTTGTTGCTTGCTTTAAAGCCAAATAGGCATCAGTTTTTCTATCCATCTTGATGTAAATACTAGCCAAATTGTTCCAAGCTTCAGGTTGATCATCATCCAAAGCAACCACACGTTGGAAAGCACGAGATCCAACTTCCCAGTTCTCTGCAAACATAGCAGCACAACCAAGAATATACCAAGAACTGTCAAAAAGAGGATTTATATTGAGAGCCTTTTGGTAGCAATCCATAGCAGACTCATAATTTTGACGCTTGTATTCATAAGAACCCAAACTACGCATAGAACGGGCATACCTATGATTAGAAATTTCCCAAGATTTACGCCAATGCTCAGGTTCAGCTTCAAGATCACCCAAGATACACCAATATTTAGGAGAGTTGGGATTTTCTTCCATTAAACGTTTCAAAACATCCTTTGCCTTTTGAGGCTGTTCAAGCATTTGATAACAAGAAATAACATCTTCCCACATTTCAAGACGCTCAAAGATTTCCACAGCAGAACGAATAACGCCAAGAGAAACAAAACGGCGAGCCAGCTCACGCTCCATCTCCCACTTGCTAGGCAATAAGAGGTCGTAAAAATAAGAGAGACGCTCCTCAACACCAGAGTCTTCAACTTTAATTTGATCCACAAGAGCCTGCAATTGAAGTGCTGAACGTTCAACAGTACGACCCTTATTAGATTCAAGACGAGAACGTAACAACAAACCCATTGTGTGAACCATCCAATTATTAGCATTTTCAAGGACACGAGTAACATAAGGAACCATTTGCTCAGCAGTAATACCATGATCGGGATTAGTATTCTTTACATTAAGACAAAAAGCGAGCAATAAACATTGATCAATAATATTTAAGTTTCCATGGCGCTTCTTATCCTCATCAGAATTCTTTTCGTTTTCAGTAAATGCAATACGTTCTAAAATGGTGTCATCATTCAAATCTAAAGTTTCGGGTCTAGCAGGCTCTTCCACCTCTTCACTATCAGCACCGCCCTTCTTCTTACTTTCAGCTAAAACAACAAGTTGAGAAACATCAAAGGTTTGGAACTTGGTGCGACGACCAAGTGAACCAGTCAAAGACCAAGTGAAACCGGATTCCTTTTGTGCTGCTTCCATCTTCTCTAAAGCATCTTTATCTTGTCCAAAATAACTGTAAATTAAACCAACTTCGAGTTCATGTCTTATTTTAAAAGATTCCTTGGATTCAACATCTAATTCAGTTGCAGAATCCAATGCATTTGCACTTTCTCTGGCCAATTCCGTTAATTCTTTCTGGAGAGAACCGGTAAATTCATCTAACAATTGTTGTTGGATAAAGACTGAACGCATAGCCCAGAATGAGCCTGTTAATGTTGTATCACGGACGGCGTATAATAAGGTACGAGCGATAGCTAAGAATCCTAATTGCTGAGAGAGATGATATACTTCTTCACTATCAACAGAAAGTGATTTAAGGCAAGCTTCGTGCATTCTAGCTTCACAAATATCATCGTTTTGACCGAAAAATAATTCTGACACTGAGAAAGAAGGAATAGGGCCAGTCCAATTGATTTGTACAAAGGTATTAAGACATGCGATACCAGTTACAAGAATATCAAAGCAATTAAATTCATCTTGCAATGAAACACTCTCAAGTTTCTTGGCAACCCAGCTTTGAATATTGCCATCCTCTTTCAACATCTCGGAGTCTTGTTGACAATTGTTGAAAATAATGCTGTTTTTGATAACATTGGCATAACGACCTTGTTGAATATCAGATACAATACTTTCCAATTTATCGTTTTTATCGTCTAAATTGAGTCTACTACCGAGAAGTGTAGCTAATTCTGCATGTTGGAATGCCATTTTATGTGATTATTGACGAAATGTATGCAAATGTTACTAAAGAAAAAAAATGAATCCAAATATTTTAAGCTATTTCAATAAGCCACATTAATTTGTAAGACAAAGGAATTTGAAGGAACTTGATGGAAGCTGTAAATTATTAATTATTTTTTATTTTTTTTCACTAAAAAATGAATATCAGTGAATCAGTCTTGACAAACATACATCTGCAATCGCAATATTCTTTCATTCATTTACAAATATTTCAATAATAAGCGCAAAATTGACCTTGCATTATAGGTCTTGATGGATATGACTGTTTTGATTATGGGTGAATAAACACTTAACATTGAAATTGTTGAAATACCATTTGAAAAGGATATTTGACAGAGGCTAGTTTTTCAGATAATAGCCATTAAGGATACACGAATAATAAATTTGCCTTATTAAAGGTAAAAGCTTAAAATCTCTTCTTCTAACGCTCTTCCACACACATAATCACATTTTAAACCAGATCAACATGTATCAGTCAATAGCCCTGGATTTGAAGAAATATGTCAAGTTAAGATTAGCTTTGTATACATAATAATCCTCATATTATGTACAAGCAAGCATTACTAATTTACATAGATTTGGCAAATTTTAGCATTTATAATGACTCAGACAGTTGCTTTAATGCCATTTTTAACGTTCAAAAGTATATAAAATGAATTCTCTAGTTCAATAGATTCATCTCATTGCATTTTCCTTAATTTCTCTACAATTTTTTTTATTCAATTTTTCCTTACTATTATAAGGATGAAATCGCGTTTTAGACAAAATTCAATTTTTCAATGGAAAAAAAGGATATTTTGCTAATATAAGTACTTGCAGAAAATGATCGTAAGAGCTGTATGTTCCATAAAAAGTTGTTTAATTCGGGACCTTTATGCCGAATTTTCCGATTTTTTCCCAAAAAACTGAAATTCAATATTTAATGAAATAGTGAAATATTTTGTGAGTTAAATGCAAGTTGAAAAAATATTATCAGATAGAGCGTTTAAACATGCGTATACTTTGTTATTGCTATTCTTGATAAATTATATTTATTTGATGGGGATAAAACTCTGTATTCTTTTTTTTTTAAAAAATGTCCATTTGATGAAAAAATTTATTAGTTAACGATTTTATATTTTCAGGGCCCGATTCGACCTGAATTTTACATTTGTCAGGCTCTTTAAAAGATAAATTAATGCATGTAAATCACTTATTGTTGAAAAAAGTCTACTTTTCCACAGATTTAACGGCTTTTGAGAAATTTAATTTGCTTCATTTATGTTAATTGTAGTTCTGTAGCTGCGTGGTTTTTTGTCGCTCGAGGAAATATGTGATGAATAGTGATAAAGCTTTATACGCATTGCTACATATTATATTCAACATACTCTATTATTTTAGGCCAATGTTTGTTTTTGCTATGGTATAATTACGTATGTTGTTAGATAAAGTCATGCAAAATTGCTATACCTGATTGACAGTTTAACCATATATCACAGCGAGAAAATCAAATGTTTCATCGAATTGAACTTAAATAAACTGTGGAAAGTTTACTACCATCTGTGAACACTGACTTCAGTATAATACACTTACAATTTATCTATAAAAGAGTTTTGTATCCTATCTGATGATATTCAATTCAATCACAGCTTTACAATATTGTTTTCAAATGGTAACACTAGAAGACACAAACCGCCCCCCCCCAAACGAAAAAATAAGAAAGAGAGATTTCATCACCTCCATATACCATACCAAATAAAGATATCCCAAAAATTATAAAAAAAAAATCAGATAGCTTTTCTACCTTTTGTATTTACTTTCTTTTTCTTTTGTAATTTTCTTTTTCATTGTAAAAAATGATTAGTGCATTTTTGTCCCGTAAAACAGGCGCTGAGCATCCTGTACCTCAAATCAATGGTACTGAAGACCAACAGCAGGCTGTCAATGAAATTCATCATCAATTTCACGTAACAACTGAGAAAGCTCGTACTATTGTCAAGCAATTTATGGAAGAAATGCAAAAGGGTTTAGATCATGAGGGTGCAACAGGTATAAAAGTAAAAACAATTAAACTATTATTGTATATTAATTTAGAACAAGTTCCTATGATTCCCAGTTTTGTAACAGGCCGTCCGAATGGTGATGAGAAGGGGAAATATCTTGCTTTGGATTTAGGTGGAACTAATCTTCGTGTATGTGAATTTGAGTTGAAGGGTGATGGTCAATTTTCAGTACACCAACAAAAATATGTTGTAGCAGAAGAGTTAAAAACTGGAGAAATGCGTCGTCTTTGTGATTTTATTGCTGATTGTGTTGATAACTTTGTTACTGAATACGGCTCAGACCGTGCTCATACTACTGAAAAACTTCAATTGGGATTTACATTTTCTTTTGCTGTTAATCAAACTGATATTAATAGAGGAACTCTTATGCATTGGACAAAGGGATTTAATTGTTCTGGTGCTATTAATAAGGATGTTGTTATTATGTTACAAGATGCTTTCCTTCGCAAGAATATTCATGTGAATATTGCTGCTGTAAGTATATATATATATATACATATATATATATAACTTTTTTATTTCTGTCCTCTCCTTCTCTTTATTATCCAATTTTTCCCTATTTGTTTCTTGTGTGTGTGGGTGTGTGTATTCATGTGTACGAGGGGTCAAACGGGAAATCTGGATTATTTGGGGGGTAGGGGTGGGAGAGAACTGTAGAAAAAAAAAAGAGATGTAGAATTAGAGATGGGTAAATCATGGTTTCTAAAAAATTGCTCTATTTTTATACTATAGCTTGTTAATGATACTGTTGGTACTTTAATGGCTAATGCTTATCGTCGCCCCGATACCTCAATGGGCATTATTCTCGGTACAGGAACAAATGCTGGTAAAATTTACCCTTTTTCTCCCAAATTCAATTTACTCACGTACAATTTATATCATTAAGCATATTACGAAAAACTCAAAAATATCAAAAAATGGAGGGGTGGAGAACAAGTATTTGAAGAAATGGTTGTAAACATGGAATGGGGGGCTTTTGATCGTGAGCGTCGTGTATTACCGCTTACTGTTTATGATAACAAACTTGATCGTGAATCCATTAATCCTCGTGAACAATTGTTTGAAAAGATGATGTCTGGTATGTATTTGGGTGAAATCTCTCGTAATGCTATTCTTCAATTCGTTGATCATCGTGTTCTTTTCAACGGGTTATCTTCACCTGACCTCAATAAACAATGGGGCTTCGAAACATCTTACATGTCAACTATTGTTGATGATGATTCATCTGACCTCGAAGAAGTTCGTCATGTCTTGGAAGATACACTTCAAATACCTTTTACTACTTTAGGTGATCGTCATGTTGTCAAAGTTATTTGTATAGCAGTTGGTCGTCGTGCTGCTCGTCTTGCTGCTTGTGGCGTCGCTGGTGTTTTGGCTCATACTGGCGAGTTAGATGCTGATTCTGTTGTCGCTATTGATGGCTCTGTTTATGAGTTTTTCCCTAATTTTGAAAAGTATATGATGGAAGCTCTTGAAGAACTTTTTGGTGATCAAGTTACAAAGCATATTAAATTCTCTTTGGCTAGAGATGGTTCTGGATTTGGTGCTGCCATGATTGCTATGATGGCACATAAGGCTGCTTTAGTCAAATCTAACGCAATTTAAATAACCAAATGTTCCATAATATTTAAGCCTAACTGATCTTTTTCTTTACTGCCCTGTTATTTCTTACTTTCTTTTTTTTCTTTACGTAATTTGTCCTTCTGAGAATGCATTTTACTTTTTATCCTACTTCTGTAAACATAATAAACACCTTTTTTTTTATATCCATAAAATATAATTATAGCCTAGTATCTTATCGTAAACAAAATTTAAGTTTGAGATTATACATCGGAACCCTGACACATTCAATGTAACACCTTGAGGTAGTAAACAAGATGCATTTTGATGAGAAATTTGAAAAATTTATTCCTTCGTTTTACAAATTTACCGCATGCCACTTCTCTTGGCTTTGCTTACACATAAAACAAGTAATAAATAAACTACAATTAAACCAATATACCATCAAATATATGTTGTGCATACTAGTGAATTAATTGTATGCAAGTTTTTCTAATAAAAGTCGTACAAAATTGGTCATAATTTTGTGCCTGAAATTTAACATCGATAGTTTATTTGTCTGATGCTTCGTAAAGGTCTGATGCGATTCTCATTTCAAATAGCGAACAATAGAATGATTTAACATCACCATTCAGCATCAGACCCTGATTGAAAACAAAATTGCATAAGGGAATTATTTGATTATGAACAAATTAAAAAAATGTAAAAATTGTAAAAATTGTATAAGTTATTAGCAATTATAAAACTAATGGTATCATTTAATCTATACAAAAAACGTAATAAGTAACCTTTCACATGATCGACTAGAACAGTTGTTTTTGTTTTGTAATTACACAAATATATTGTCTTCGATATGTGCGTGGTAAAATCGAAATAAAAGACTTTCCAAATATGATTGACAAATAAAATATTTTATATATATTCTTGAGATTAAGGAAAACGGGTTACTTTTTCTGAATACTATAAAATCTTAGATAAGTAAAAACCGTAAATCTGTTCTTAATTTAGTATGAAGATAGCGGGAGTCTTGTTTTGTAAAAAAATATATGCATTATACAGACATTTAAACCGATAACCCCTTCGTATATCACGTAACAATTTGTTATACATGAATATTGCATAAAAGTTGTAATCTAATATTACAGAAGTTTCAAATAGTATGAAATACAACTTATGATAGCTACTATACTGCTTTATTGATCCCAAATAGGATTTCCTTTGCCCACAAGAAAACCCTGACAGCTGGTCAGTAGTACGAGGATTACCTAATCCTAAGGAAGATGAGAAAAATAGGAAATATAACACTATATAAATTTTTACCGCATTTTCCCTCATGCTGAAAGACAGCTGAATTTGCTCTTTTCTACGATATTTATTCTTTGGGGGGGGGGGAAGAAGTGACCCTTGATAGTATGACAGTCGTGTTACTTTCAATATAACGTTCTATTCATTTATTGGATAATGTATATACTATACTTTTAATGAGCCATTTGGTCCATGTAATTTTTAGGTTATTTCACATGACCAATGCAGTTTTTATATTTCTTGTAATACGGCTGGAATCTATCAGTATCTTTTTGGAGAAGGAGCTAATCTCACGCTAGTTACATGCATTAATTTTTCATCAAACGAAATATGGCCCATTCTAGCGTCCCAATTAACAATCACATCGTTATTTTGAATTGTTAATTGTTATGGAAAAGTGCTGAATCTTGCTCAAACATTTAGGTAAAATAATATCTTGATTGAAAAGACATGGGAAGCTAAAACATTTCTTTTATTTATGATACTTATAATTTTCTCATCATCAAGATATAAAACTTTATTAATATAAAAAGCTTGAGGTATATTTTATATGTAGTTACTAAGCTGACTACTTAAATATTCCATTTTTTGCAATGAATATGCGCAAAGAAATCCTTCAGATGTATAGATTTGCAGCGTTTATGATTTTTTTTTCGACATTTAAAACTATCCAATCAATACAATTCGGCAGATCAAAAAGTTGACATATAAACTCAGTTCAGGGGGTAATTATTTTCTGATTTGGTTGCTTTTTTAATAAGTAATTTATACTTTTGATGGATCATTTAATAATACAATAAGCCGTTAGCTAGAGAGAGAAAAATTTGCTTTAGCTTTAAACCAAGACATATTAAATAGATCTTCATAGTTTTCAAGTACGAATTTTTAAAAAGGCAAGATAAGATGTTCTTTAAAATAATTTACGCCTTCTGAAAAAAGCCGAATCTAATATCAGATATGGCTATATTGTACTGTTTAATGAAAAATTAAGATTTGAAACTGAAAAACGATATATTGTAAAAAATTATTATTAATTTTATTATACATTTGATTATACTTGTACATTTTTCTTATTAAAAAGAAAGGAAAGAAATTATCATTAATCAGTAAATAAAATGTAGATATCAAAACTACAAGATTAGTTATTTTTGAGAAAAATTAGTTCTTAACAACAATGGGACCAGAAGTCCATGTTTCCCAATCCTTTTTGCTTTTGGGGTTACCGAGAAGCTTCAAAGCACTGAAACGGAACTTGTAGGTACCTTCAACAGCAGGAATAGGAAGGGGAGCGTTAGAGATAGAGGTGGGGACATAAGTGCCATCCCAGGCGTATTGATAATAAACTTGATCGCCTGTGAGGAAGTTGCGACCAACATAATTAAGGCCAGTAAGGAATTCGCCGAGAACTTTGTTACTCTTGGTATCCAAAAGCTCAGCCTTAATTTGAGGAGAGGGAGTCAATAAACGCAAAACGGAGATAGGAGCAGTGGTAGAATCGGAGCGATCGAAGGTGAGGGTATCATCCTTACCGTATTCGGTACTAGCAGTATCAATAATAGTAGGGAAACCAGCATCAAAGATGGGCAAAGTCTTTTGACTACCAACAACACCAAAGTAAGGAACCTTAATATCCTTGGCGCTGCTTTGTTGCTTGGACTTGACATGAATGAAACCACCATAGAAAACATGATCCTTGGGATTAGTCTTGGGAGGAGTGACGGTTACAGTGATCTTTTGAGATTTACCGGGAGAAAGCTTGAAAGTCTTCTTGGAGAAACGTAACTTGGCAGCAGCAACAGAGTTTTCAGCAGGTTCAAGAGGAGTGTAACCAGAAGCTTTGACATCGTAAGGAGAGACACCAGTGGCAACATCATTGACAACTTCGTACTTAATGGTCTTGGAGCCATGATTGGTAACAGTAATTGTTTGAGTTCTGTACTTGGTAGTAGCAGTATCATTGAAACTGATTTGAGCAGGAGAGATGTGAGTTTTTTGGGTAATAGCGTCATAAACTTGAACGAGGCCAGCACCTTGACGAATTGGGTTATCAATCTTGGTAGTATTGTAAACTTTGGTAGCAAGAGCATAGTTTTGGAATTGTTCGTTAATGTAACTGATTGATTGCTTCTTATTCTTTCCTTCAGAGTTCAAGAATAAAGCAACTGAACCAGCAACATAGGGAGCAGCCATACTAGTACCAGACATGACACCATAACTATCGAGATAACGAGGCAAAGTAGAGTAAACATTACCACCAATACCAGCAATATTAGGCTTGAAGTTGAGTTCAGCAGATGCACCAGTACTGGAGAAAGTGGAGACAGTATTAGCGTTTTCAATAGGTTGAATAGAGCCCTTCTTGTTCAAGGTAATAGTGACAGTACCAGCCTTGATAGCAGCTAAAAGAGCTTTACCATCAGCGTTAGAGATAGAAATAACAGGAACAGTGACACCAGGAACGGAAGCACTGATAGCACCAGCAACATTGTTATAAATAACGACACCAATGGCACCAGCAGATGCAGCATTGTTGACCTTATCAGAGAAAGCACAAGAACCTCTTTGAATAAGAGCAATCTTACCCTTGACAGCAGAATCAATTGAACTAGAGGTACAAGCTTCAGAAGAACTGGCACCAGACTTATCACCGTATACAATTGGGCCATTAGCAAGTTTAGAGTCGTCGTTGCTAGCAGTGTAAACTATTGACAAAGATTTGATTAAAATATTGATATTAATTATTATATAGCTTAACTTACGAATAGAATGG
Source organism: Mucor plumbeus (assembly GCA_016758945.1). Lineage (NCBI taxonomy): Eukaryota > Fungi > Mucoromycota > Mucoromycetes > Mucorales > Mucoraceae > Mucor > Mucor plumbeus. Next base: position 65,672 of record JAEPRC010000094.1, read on the forward strand.
TTGACACCTGTGGCCTTCAAATCCTTAGAAACGTAGTAACCATTTTCAATGGAAGCAACAGAGAAAGCATTGACAGCGGTACTGGGTTGACCAACAGTGTAAATACCTTCAGCACCAGAGTTACCGGCAGAGATAACAACTAATTAAAAGTACTTAATAGTTAATTACCTTATCTATGTACATTCAATAGATAAAATACTACTTACCACTGACACCCTTCTTGACGATCTTGTTAACAACACTTGCTTCAGCATCCGTAGTAATAGACCAAGAGTTGGTTTCACCCAAACTCAAGTTGATAACGTCAACACCAGCATCATAGGCCATCAAAAGAGCCTTGATAACGACATCATTTGTAACACTACCTTTACAACCAAATACACGCCACATACCAAGATTGGCTTCAGGTGCAACACCGGTAAAGTTCTATACACAATTGTTTAGATATTTGCTATTTTTTTTCATATAGATTACTTACAGTAGATTTGTCGTAACCAGCAATAATACCTGAAACATGAGTACCATGGCCTATTTTTTTTTATACAAAATTGAATAAATTTCTTCAAATGTTAAAAATACTCAAACTTACCAGAAGCACCAGAGTCAGCACCACAATTATCAAGAGGATCACTATCAGGCTTTGGAGTATTCAAACCAGTATAGGCATCACCGACTAAATCGTAACCTTTAATGACTTTGAAACCCTTACCAAAACCTCCACCCAAAGCAGGATGCAAGTAATCAACACCTAATAAAATTTATAAATAAAGATTTTCATATAAATATTTACAAACAAATATGTATTAAGAATATGTTACTGTACCTGTATCAAGGACACCAACAAAGATACCCTTACCCTTGTTCTTGAGAACAGAGTGGACTTTATCGACTTGAGTCATGGCATGAGGCAGGACAGAAGGAGTTTTGCTAGAGCCTTGATTTCCAAGAGTAATTTTAGGACGAGAGATTGTTCTAACAGGATAAACAGCTTCAACGTCAGATCTATCAAGGATAGACTTGAGAGCAGCAGTATGAATGCTATCATCAGTAGTATCAATGTCAACTGAAATACCATTGAAGAAATCATGCTTAAAGTTTTCCTTGATCTTCAACTCGGCACTCTTAAATTCTTTAGTGAATGATTGAGTGAAAAGTGTACCTGAATTTTGTTTAACACCAGAGAAGCTGATAATATAACGTCCAGGAACAGCGTTGGATGAGCCCTTGATGTATTTAGGGTGAGCAATCTTAACAGCTTCAGCTGTCATTACAAAGACAGCTAAACAAACACCTGCCACTACAATAGGGAAGATGGAGAATGAAGTCTTTTTCATTTTAAATAAAAAAAAAAAGAGGGATAAGGAAAGGAAAGGAAAGTTTGTTTAAAAAAGGATTGTTATATAGTAGCTACTGCTGTTAGTAGCTCAAAAAGGAGGGATTGTTTGTTGAAATAATTTAATGCAGAAAATCAAGTTGTTTATATATGAAAATGATGTCAAGGTAGGACTAAATCTATATATTTGATACACATGGTAAAAGAATCTTTGTTTGGTATACCTTCAACCAAGTTTAGGAAGAAAATCCAAATATAGTAAGATCCTTTGTACTCATGCAAAATTTAAATGTTTGTACAACATGAATTCATTAAAATAATAGTCTCGGTAGATCTCACATTTGGATCAGATTATATATGGAGTAAACTTCCAATAATGGCGAAAACCGATCGTTTTTGAGTTCATTTGTAAAATATGTATTATATATATTAACCGTTTAATTGACAGGTGTATGTGATTTATGTCCAGTTTTAAAAGTTTAGTAAGCTCTTCAATTGCATTAGAATAACTGCATGAAAACCTGCTTACAAGCTAATAATATTTTACATATAAATATTATATATACATAATTGAATCTTGATGGAATATCATAAAACGCCATCCACTCAAATTATTAATGCATTTTAATGCTTACACAAGAGAAAAATAATATTTATAGAATTTCCTTCTCATTTAATCAATTGCGTTAAGTCAGTATCAATCAATTACGTTTATAAAGCATAGATATATATGAGCTCAAATCTTGCACAACATTACATTTATGCATGGTATTTTTGTTATAGATTCAACCTTATTTCTATGGATTCTATCATTACGGTAAAAAGGAATTGTATGCATTAATGTGCAATATCAATCCAAAAAACACATTTTATTCATGTATAACACTGTCAAATAAAGAAGCATTACTGTGAGAATTACACCACAAAAAATCGAGCATTGAACACAGAAATAGAATAGTGCTCTATGGTATTAAAATAATTTCAGTTGCTGCTGTAACTTTTAAATGCGTGTTGAATAATAAAGGCTCGTGCTCATTTTACAAATTTAGCATGTTGTACCTGAATATTGCATATTTATAACAAAATACTTTATAGATAAACCAAGTTACAAACAAGATAACACCATTTTCTTGGAGATACCTAAAATAATATGATAATTAGTCAGTTTCGATAGTTTCTTACAAGTTTCTTTTTTAAAAAAAAAACGGCCGCTCAATTGGTAGTTTTTTAACACAAAAAAGAAATAAAAATATAAAGTAATTAAAACATATTTTACTAAATCCTGATAATACTTTTGTGAAAAAAAAAAAAAAAAAAAAAAAAAAAACCCATTACAATTTCAATTGAATTTTTATAACACAATAACAAATTTATTTATTTAAATTATTTAACTGTAATAGTAAAAACTCTTTAAAGGTTTTGTACTGCTTATTTTTGGACATTGATTGGGTTATTGCATATCCTGAACCCATTAATATTGCAATTTAAGTTGTGTGACTCTACAATGCTTCTAATCTAATGAATTAAGGCCTTTTTTTTGTGGTGCGGAGGGAATAAGGGGTGCGAAAGGGAGGGGAAGAAAGAGAACAAAGGAAAATCAAGGAATATCAAAAAAAAAAGAAAGCTTTTCCAAATTTACAATTTCAACAAAATGGCTACATCCTCACCTTTATACCCACCTACTATTACAAATAACAATAGCCAACATCACCCCGGATTATATGAATACCTTGCAGAACTTGTATCAAAAAGAGTGGCTACTATAAAATATGTTAGAAAAGCACACGAAGGAAATACTCACTGGTTTAATACAATTTTATTAACAAAAGAAAATTTAACAAGCATGTATCCAAACTCAAAAATGATTAAAAGGTTAGAATACAAACATGCTATATAATAAATGGGATGTGCTCAACAATTTTGTGTCTATATAGAACGAATCATTTTTACGCCTTAGGCTTATCTCTCGGTGCTATTTTAGATATCACAAACCCTGTAGATTATATCAGGGCCCTAAGTCAAATCATGAATGAATTTGAGAGGCATACAAGTGATGATTCTAAACAGAAAATGGTAATGATTGATCAATCAAAATGTTTGTATATGAATGCTTATGTAATGAATTAATAGAAAAATATCTTTCGAAAAGCAAAATCCAAAGATGAAAGCACATTGGATAATACAGGAGATTATGGTTATTTGATCATTCCACACATTGTAAGTATTTACATCACATTTAATTTCAACATTTAAACTAAAAGCAGATTAAAAGCCATTTGAAATGGATTATTTTGAGACATTTTTTACATTGATTGATATCATGGCAGAGGCATATTACAAGTTACTTGTAGGTACAGAAGGACCTATTTGTACACAAGCTTACTTTGAGCTGGTTCTCAAGTGCGATGGAAAGTTCAAGGTGTGTAGAATAAAATTATCTAAACATGCAAACATTAACCTTTTTACAGAAAATTGTTACAATGATTACCAAAGAACTTGATTTATTAGCTCGTAATGCTATTAAAGATGAACTTAAATTGATTGATCCTCTTTGCTACTTGGCAAAGGTATCTTCTCCTATTGAATTCGATTCTGTTGCAGAAGTCTAAGGGAGTTTCAATGTCTAGTTTTTGAATGTGGCCCGTTTCAGTGTCTATATAACTTTTTTCCCTTTTTCTTTCTTCTCATTCAACATTGTAACGCAAAACAAAATCATAATAAATAATAAATAATAAATACTATTAAATAAGAACTCCTTTTTATACATAAGTACGCATACATACATACAAGTATAGTAAACTCAATATCAAGATATTATATACACAGCAAAAAAAAAAAAAAAAAAAAATGGATTATGTCGGAAGAATTGGTAGTCTTATATCCTCGTTAAATAATTTTTACAACGAGATAAATCCTGCAACATTATCTGGCGCCATCGATATTATTGTAGTAGAACAAGAAAATGGAGATCTCGCAAGTTCTCCTTTTCATGTTCGATTTGGCAAATTATCTGTTCTTTTACCACAAGAGAAAAAGGTAATTATTACTACGGACTTAATGACAGATTTTGGGGTATAATAAAGGGTAGTTCTGTCAATGCAAACAGTCGGAGTTGATGATATTCATCATTTGGGGTTTTGCATTTTGTGCATGTGTGAAAATATGTAATAGTAATAATAATACTCATGATTTTATTAGGTCGAAATTAGTGTAAATGGTGACAAAGTACCTTATTTAATGAAAGTTGGTGAAGCCGGAGAAGCTTTTTTTGTATTTGAAACAGACCATGAAGTTCCCGAAGAATTTCAAACGTCTCCAATTCTGCAAGCATTAGCAGAAAATAGGTCCGATGTTGAGGTAAGGGCCCCAAATATTTGGTTAGAATTAAACCATGGCTGTCGTATTGATACTGTTTTAAAGGAACCCCCTTTCCTTGACATCAGTGAACAAAAAGACGAAAAAGGTAATAGTTTATTTCTCGAGTAGTAAAGTGATCATGCAATTTTTTATCATATTGATTTATAGATACCTCTGAACAAACAAAAGATACCTTTGATGATGATAATGATGATAATAGTAATCATAATGATGATGATAAAACTAATATGCCTGCTGAATTACAGTCTCCAAAAATAATTATTGAGGAACAAATAGATAAAGTTGTTACTAAAATTGATCCATTTCAACACAACCAAGATGATAATCAACCTAAACCCGAGAATAACTTATATGCATTGAATGATGGATCAACCTTATTAGAACGAGTAGCTCCTGAAGCTATTACAACTACCACCATAGCTAAAGAAAGATTTATTGTGAGACCAGTAAATGGTGATATCAATGCATTATGGATGGATGTAACTCACACATTAAACGAAGATTTGAATTTAACAACAAAAAATGCAATAAAAAAGCCAGATGATAATTCAGGAGAAAAGGAATCAATTGTTTTGGATATGTCTGGTTATAAGACTCAACGAGAAGGCATAGAAGAAGATCAAGTTCAAGAGAGTTTTGTGACAGAAACAAACAATGTAGTGAACAAACAGTTTGATACAAAAGCCGATAATAACAAATCTTGGGGTTGGGGTAAATCACACGCAGATGACGGTTCCAAAGAAGAACCTTCTTCTTCATTGCTCACCACTGATCTTCAAAACGAAAATGAAACCGTACAATTGAAATCAGGCCAAACCTATCGTATAGAAATGAGTTTATGTGGATTTTCGGCATTTGGTTATGATCAAGACGAAAATGTTTTATTATTCAATAATCAACAAGTAAGTTATGATGAATTTGTTCGTAATCCAAGCATTTTAAATGATCCTCGACTTGTGTTTCGTTACAAAAGCAATTATTTTGCAGCCGTGAGAAATAGCCCATTATTTACATCGCTACTGATATTCAAAAAACCATTGGAAAAAGAGGAGACATCCAACAATAATGTGTCTTATAGTCGTTATACTTATGGCCGTGGGTGGAAACAATGGTTAAGTCGCTCATCATCTGCTGAACCAACGCCTACGTTGGAAAAAAATGAAAATGAACAAGTAGCTGATGTTCTGGACATAGACAAGATAGAGGAACCGAAGATCAATCAGGATGTACCTTTTATTGGCGAACAAACAACCTTCACTACTACAACAAAAACAACGTCTGTTGGCTGGTCCCCAGACCACAAACATGATGCTAGTCCCTTCTTTACCAAACGTAAAAACTATGCTAAAACTTTACGTCTAACATCTGAACAATTGAAGAATTTAAGTCTGAAAAAGGGCGTCAATACAATTAGTTTCTCTGTTAGTTCAGCTTACCAAGGCACCGCCACATGTGTTGCTAAAGTATTTTTTTGGGATTATGATATTCAAGTAGTTATTTCAGATATTGATGGCACCATCACCAAATCAGATACAATGGGTCACCTTATGACAATGATTGGAAAGGATTGGACTCATGCTGGCGTTGCTCAGTTGTACACAGATATCGCTAATAATGGATATCATTTCATGTATTTAACTAGCAGAGCCATTGGACAAGCAGATTATACAAGAGATTACCTTAAAAAAATACTCCAGGGCAAGTATCAACTTCCTGATGGTCCAGTTATCATGTCCCCCGATCGATTATTTACCTCTTTGCATCGTGAAGTTATTATGAGAAAACCAGAAATGTTTAAAATGGCTTGCTTGCGTGATATACAAAGGCTTTTCGGCGGTCGAGATCCTTTTTACGCTGGTTTTGGTAATCGTATCACAGATGCAATTTCTTATAGAAGCGTAAGTGTACCATCTTCAAGAATCTTCACAATCGATGCGCAAGGTGATGTCAAGTTAGAACTAGTAACAGGGTTCAAATCCTCTTATGTACTTTTGAACGACCTTGTTGACCAAATCTTTCCTCCGATTGACAAGACAATCCAAGAAGAATATAGCGATTATAATTTCTGGAAACCTCCCATGCCTGAAATTGATATACCAGAGTTAGAGGAAGAAGGTCCTTTACCCACTTCACCCAAACCAAAGCCAATCAAGCCTGATCCAACTAGTCTTCCAAAAGAATCTGTAGTTGCTTTTGAACCGGAACCTAAGCGAGGTATCTTACGTAGCTTCACGTCTAGATCTTCCAGTTCAAGAACATCAAAAAAAACAGCTCTTGTCAAAAAAACATCCTTACAGCCACTAGTTAAAAAACTTACATCAAATAATAGTGCACCCGATTTGACAGTAAAAACAAGTAACACTTCAAACAAAGTAACTGAAGATGATGCGGAATCTGTCAATTTAGCATCTCCTAAATCCCTACCTGACGATTATAGACCTTCAGAAATCAATTACAGCGATAATATATCTCCACCAAAACCTACTACTCGAGCAAGATCTTCATCGGGGATCATGAGCAAAGTCATTGGTGGTGTATTTTCTAGAAGAGTAACAAGTAGTAGTGATTTGAGTATTGCTAAAAGTCCAGTAGAGGAGGAGAAAGAGGAAAAGGAACAGGCGTTGGACGACGACGATTTATTTGGATCTGAGATAGATGATTTGGATTTGGATAAAATTCCTTTTATATAAATATAATTCTTGCATTTATAAATACATTACATTTAATTATTAATACTTAATCTTATCTAATGTCAATAAATATCAAAACTGCTTTACTATTACTTTAGTTTTTGTATAACAAATAATCCAAATTTGCACTACTCACTATTAAAAAATAGATAGTTCTTGGCTTTCAAGTATACATATAATTTTTCTGCGATGCACAAATTTATTGCACACTGCCCATATTTTTAATAAAGAAGGATTTAAACTGTTGTATCTTTTTAAAGCATTTATTTTCCCTATTTTACTGCAGAGTTAAATATGCCAATTTTTTTTTTGAATAACTCTATTGTAACCATTACCAACAAGCTCGTAATTGTAATGCATTAGCGAGAGGTCGAAAAATTAAAAATTTATAATATTTTATTATAATAAAAATAAAAATAAAAGTTGAAAAGGAAAAAACATTTTAAACGTCATTTTTATGTAAAAGTTGGATATTTTAAAGCGTAACTTGACCATATTAGAAAGCAAAGTAGAACATACAGTATTACAAAAAGAATGTACCCTTTACAAGGTAAAAGTTACAAAAATTATGTTAGATAGAGTTTAAATATTTTTTTATTCGATTATAATAGCGAACCTACAATACTTGCATAACAAAATACTATCATAACAGAAGTAGTACTCAAATATTTGGTTTAAGATTCAAAAGTAGCGTATAACTTGCAGATTTGGCACTAAAATATATAAAAACAAAAACAATTATAATAAATACAGTATATTAAAGAAGAGCAACTTTTGTTAAAAAACTTTTTAAAAGGTTACTCTAAAGACTGTACCAAAAAATCCTTTAAGTGAGTAAATTTACTATACATCAGACTCGGTATGGCGGGACATGAATCACCAAACTCCGTTTTATGCAGATTGTATTATCTTAGAATACCGAGAAAATCGCTACAAATTCTACTTTTCAGCTAATAGCTTTTGCAATTCTAAAGTAATCTCAAAGAGTAATACTTCAAAATAAATATATAAAAAAGAAAAATAAACTTGGCAAAAATTTCAAATAAGCTCATTCATTATTTATAAAGTTATTTCCATTAAAAGCATACGAAAACGCAACTTTAATCGACTGTAACTCGAGATAGCAACCGTTTAAGCACATACTTTGTAAGTCAAAAATGATTCTTTCATTTAGTTTTATTATATTTTACCATAAAATCTATTTCAAAAAATCATGATTTCTCCCTTGTATACCCTCGTCCAAAATTTAGATTTTTCGAAGAAAGTTAATAACTCTATGAAAAATAATGCTAGAGCTACAAATAATATCTCAAATAATAGATGTCTTTTTGTTCTAATTACTTATGGCATCAAATTTTAAACTTTGTTATAAAAGTATTTTTAAAATCACTAAAAACTGATTTTTATGTTTTTGCTTTTTTGACAAAATTTTTGGTGATAAACGTTTTTAATAAATAATGCATTAAATTCAAAATTAAATTTCATGTTGAGGTTACTTAGTAGAACTAGCCAAGTTGCTATACACTTTTGATCTCAATTTTGCATTTTAAAAGTTCAGGATTGTTTTTATCAATTTTTTCATCATCAGAAAGTTTTTATTTTAAATCTCCGCTACTCCTGAGATATACGAAAATTAGGAGAAAATTCGTCAAAATTTTTATTTTTTTGCAATGCACTATACGTAGGGGATGCTTAAATCAGGAATCAGGACATATAGTAGTTACGAATGGAACAACTCACTGTAAAATAAAACAAGACAATAAAATATTTTTTTAATTCAGATACTTTAATTAAATTTACAAAAGTTTCTTGTACGTTTTATAAGGAATAAGGGATTACATTTTTATTAAATTTAAAGAGAAAAAATGCTTTAAACATCTCTTTATTTGTATTTTATATCATTTTAATCATGCAATATGTTGCATGACGGTGATGAGTTTTATTAAATTCAAAAACTTTTTTTTTGTCATGGTGGTGTGGTGTAATTTACAAATCTCCTACGCATTATTTTTTTTTTTCAATAAATTTTCTTTCTTATTATAATAACAAATAGCAATAGCTAAGTACCACTACAATGCTGGTAATGTCTTGACGTCTGCTTTGTTGGCTCCTTTTTTTTTTAGTAAATTTTCACACAGCAAATTTTAGCTGTGTTCAATGTTAAAATTTATTCTGATTGGTGAGCTTTTTAGCTACATTTTTTGTAGAAAAAACAAGATTATGCCAATTTTTTTTTCAAACTCAAAATTTGGAATGAGGGTATACTGGCCTTTTTGGAGTAACACCAAGTATATTCTGTTTTTTTGTATTTTTGAGAATATTTCTGTAGAAAATCAATATTTTTAAAAAACTCAGTTGGACCTGTTAGAGCTCATTGGGATCTACAATAAGAAAAAAATAACTGCTGCTTTATTCAACGAATATTCTTAAACTGTTGTGTCCACAGTTCTGTGTAGTAGGCATCTTGGTTAAGATTATGGCACAGTTCAATAGGACATTTTCTGTATGGCTGTGCAATATGTTATAAAGCTCAGTTAATATCGCGGAATGCGGGATTATTGTATCGCAACATAATTAAAGAAGTTTGAATATAAAAGAGATGTTCTCCGTCTTATAATAATGTTCTTCGGTTTTAGTGTGCTGTTTCATTTTATAACGTTTTTCTTTATTTTTATTAAATGATTTGGTACATTTTTTCAGCTTGGAGATTAGTGTAACCTCCTAGCGCAACATAAATATTTTACAAAAAAAAAAAATGTCAGAAAAAGAAAAAGAAAAGAAAATGCCCGAATTTCTCTAATATTTAAATGTGTTATAAAGTACCTTAAAACAAATAAGTTTTATTATTAAAATGCATTATGTAACTTAATTTTTTGTAACGATATGAATACCTAAAGTTTTCACTTTTTAGCAGTGAAATATGTGCAAAAATTTGAAACATTAGCACCGAAAAAGTTATGTCAATGACAAAAAATAGAATATTTTCGAACACTTGTTTTTGGATTAAAGTGGAACATCTCAGGTACATTAATATATAACTTTTTCTTAGCGCTATTCAGTAAAACAAAAAAGTTTAGCAGGGATGAAAAGTAAGACAGTTTTTAAGAAAAAAACAGTGAATTTTACTTGTTTATGAGATTTTCGCGAGATATAAAATAGATTTAGGAGTAGAAAGTATAATGCGGCCAGATTATCTCTATTTAGAAGTGTCTAAGGTATATCCTAAATAATGTTTAATGCGAGGTTAGTTATAAAAAAGAGGGCACATTCCGATTTTAAAGCTTAAAAAGTATGAAAATTCGATTTTTTGAAAACTAAAATTTTTCCCAAGCAATTATCTATTAAAAACTTATATAAGTCAATTTTATCTTATGAAATATAACTTTTCAGAATGTGACAGAGAAAGCTAATAAAATTCTTCAATCCTAGAGCACAAGTTTGATCAAACCAGATGTAGTTTTTAAAGTGAACTTATAATATTTTATTAACTAAAAGAAAATCAATTAAAGGTTATGGAATGTAAATGCTTAGTTTCTACAATAAAAAAATACAAAAAGTTATCTTTTATTACTAACGAGTACTCCTAAAAAGAACATATTCAATGATAACTAAGGCTTAATTTCAGTACAATGTCCAACAAAGACTACTCAACTACTTACATTACCCCAATCCATTTCATGTCATCTGCATGCGATTATCATTTTAATGTAATAGCAAGAAGGTCTAGTAATATTTTCGTTACTAAGCCTAGCTCACAATTAAAGATTTTCGAGCAGAAGCTTTATTAGTGTACGGATTCAATCTTTGCAGAGCATTGCGAATGTATTTGATACTCTTCTGCCTAAAAAGTGAAATCACACATCTTATGCCCAAATTATCTCACAATACGTTGCGTAAATTTAATAATTAAGTCTTAAAGTACTATTGGGGAGTAAAACTCCAGGTATCAAAGGTGTACTCAAAGTTCAAAATCCAGGTAATGGGCAACTTTGAATTGCTGCATGCTTTAGCAACTAATTTTCAATTCTGCTGTATCTAAGTAGACTTATTTTGCAGCTTAAGAAAACTCTTCAGAGTCATCTTACCCAAATGTGGCTCAATTTGAGCTATCTTTCTTATAATTTTTCAATGGTTGATCAATGCCTTCCTCTCTTACTACGTGCATAACAAAATAAAGCCTAGTAAAATCAAGAAAAGCAATCGTTATTAATAAGAATTGCTGGTGTCACAAGCATGGAGTGATGACGATCTATGCAATCCAATAAACAAACTACAGCTGTTAGTGCAACCTCCTGGGTTTCAACAAATAATGACAATTCAAGATTCACATACACAGATGATTATAAAGCATGAGGTTAATATTATCAATATAATTTGAATGTGTATACATTTATTTTACATTATATTTGACATGTTCGTAATGTCAATATACGGAATCAAATTTATATATATTACTACTCATAAATTGCGGACAATTACAATTCTGCCCTTTATTAAAAATGTATAATGCATTCTTTGGATACAAATGTTCATTAGATATTCAGTGCTATTAAAGCCAATTGCGCTATTTTTTTGTCACTAAAAATTAATATGCTGTTCTTGGTACAAAGCTATTGTCAAATCAAATTAATTTGCGTAAAAGAATTTCGTAGTAATGTTTCGTTTTAACAACACATATTCGACAACGTAAAGGAATGCTTTTGGTTCGTGACTGTTTGGAAATCTATAGAAGCAGCATATTAACCACTACAAATGCTGTACGTTCAACTAGTTTTGTCTCGAACCTTCTTGAACCATTTTGTAACTAGGAATTGGAAGAATGCTAGAGAAAATATCAAGCAATTGAACCAATTATGCATTGTAAAAAAGCAGTTGTCTCTCCTTTTGATTATTATTTAATTTATTCTTGTATGTCCATCATTGATCCCCGCTTAAATAGCTTTGTGCAAATTTGACATGGGCAATCCTGATTCGACCAAATTACAAGATTATGGATGAGCCAAAGTTCGGTTAACTAAATTAAATTTAGTTTAAGCCAATCAACTAATGATACATGGACGTCTTTAAATTTGCCATTTCTTATATAAATACCACATAATGCCTTCTAAAGTTTTCGTTTTTTCTTCAACGTAAAGTTATATATTATAAAAGATGCAAAATAAGGCCTCATTATTGGCCCTTTTCGCCGTTATTTTTGCGCTGTTTATCAGTACTTTCTCTGTTCAAGCTGCTGCTGAAGATAAAGAAGCTTATGGCACAGGTATGTAATTCAGGACATTTGGCATTAGGTTACTAGAAATTAATTATATTTTCGCGTTTTTTGTAGTAATTGGTATTGATTTGGGTACAACTTACTCTTGTGTTGCTGTCCAAAAGAATGGACGTGTTGAAATTATTGCTAATGATCAAGGTCATCGTATCACCCCCTCTTATGTTGCTTTCACTGATGATGAGCGTTTAATTGGTGATGCCGCCAAGAATCAATTCTCTGCTAATCCTGAACGTACTGTCTTTGATGCTAAACGTCTTATTGGTCGTCGTTTTAACGACAAGGAAGTCAAGCAAGATATGAAGCATTTCCCTTTCTCTATTGTTAACAAGAATGGCGCCCCTAATATCCAAGTTGCTGTCAAGAACGAAGATAAGGTCTTCACTCCTGAGGAAATTTCTGGTATGGTTTTGACCAAGATGAAGGAAACTGCTGAGGCTTACCTCGGTAAGACCGTTACTCATGCTGTTGTTACCGTCCCTGCTTACTTTAATGATGCTCAACGTCAAGCTACTAAGGATGCTGGTACTATTGCTGGTCTTAACATTATTCGTATTCTTAACGAACCCACTGCCGCTGCTATTGCTTACGGTTTGGACAAGAATGATGGTGAGAAGAACGTTCTCGTTTACGATTTGGGTGGTGGAACCTTTGATGTCTCTCTCTTGTCTATTGATGATGGTATCTTTGAAGTTTTGGCTACTGCTGGTGATACCCATTTGGGTGGTGAAGATTTCGATGCTCGTGTCATTGATCACTTTGTTAAGGTCTGGAAGAAGAAGAACGATGGTGAAGATATTACCAAGGATCTTAAGACCATGAGTAAGCTTAAGCGTGAGGTTGAAAATGCCAAACGTGCCCTCTCATCTCAAATGTCTGTCCGTATTGAAATCGAATCTTTCTTCCAAGGCAAAGACTTCTCTGAAACTTTGACTCGTGCCAAGTTTGAAGAACTTAACAATGACTTGTTCCGTAAGACTTTGAAGCCTGTTGAACAAGTTATCAAGGATGCTGGTTTCACTAAGGAGAAGGTTGATGAAATTGTCCTCGTTGGTGGTTCTACTCGTATTCCTAAGGTTCAAAAGCTCCTCGAAGATTACTTCAACGGTAAGAAGCCCTCCAAGGGTATTAACCCTGATGAGGCTGTTGCTTTCGGTGCTGCTGTTCAAGGTGGTATTCTCTCTGGTGAAGAATCCTCTGATAAGGTTTTGTTGTTGGATGTTAACCCCTTGACTCTCGGTATTGAGACTACTGGTGGTGTTATGACCAAGCTTATTCCCCGTAACACTGTTATCCCTACCAAGAAGTCTCAAATCTTTTCTACTGCTGCTGATAACCAACCTACTGTTTTGATTCAAGTTTTCGAAGGTGAACGTGCCTTGACCAAGGACAACAACATTCTTGGTAAGTTTGAATTGACTGGCATTGCCCCTGCTCCTCGTGGTGTTCCTCAAGTTGAGGTTACTTTCGAAATCGATGCCAATGGTATCTTGAAGGTTAGCGCTGCTGATAAGGCCTCTGGCAAGTCTGAATCTATCACTATCACCAACGATAAGGGTCGTCTTTCTGAAGAAGATATTGAACGTATGGTTAGAGAAGCTGAGGAATTCGCTGAGGAAGATAAGGCTGTCCGTGATCGTACTGAAGCCAAGAACAAGTTGGAGAACTATATCTACACTGTTAAGGGTCAATTGGGTGAAGATGGTGCTCTTGCTACCAAGATCTCTGCTGACGAAAAAGAATCTATTGAAGATGCCATTAAGGATAAGCTTTCATGGATCGATGAGAACCCTACTGCCCTCAAGGAAGACTTCGATGAGAAGCGCGAAGAATTAGAATCCGTCATTAACCCTATCACTACCAAGTTGTATGCTGATGGTTCTTCCGGTTCCGATGATGAGCCTTTGAGAGATCACGATGAATTGTAAATTGATTATACTCCTTTTTTCCTTTCCCCCTCCATATTATCATCTACATCTCTTTTTTTTTTTATCATTATATACACACATAAAACATTAATTTTTTGAAGGTTTCGTTTTTTAAAAAAATTAATAAAAAGAATTACTTCATTTTATACATATTACAATTACTTACAACCAGTTCCATAAGAATTATTGTTAAAACTTCAGACATAGATAGATGTTCTTAAATGCTTCAAGAGTTAATACAATATATAAATAAAAGCCTAATACCAAATTATAGGCATAGTGCCTATGTCTGGCATATACTTCTCATATCTTCTTTTTTTTTATAAAAATACATAATATCGTGATAGGTATCGCAATTTGTTGAAGGCTGTGCTAAAATACTACTCGTCGATCAACACTTCAAAATTAAGTATTTTATTTATTAATGCTTGTATTATTATAAACCGGAGGCAATTGTTCACTGCAGTTGTTTAGATAAAGTCATTTGGAGTAATTGCATTTATTAAAAATGTTTACTTAATAGTTATTTATTGCCTGCATTTCCAAGTTCTCTATCCAATGTTTCATTAGAATTGCTCCAATTTCCAATAGACCAGTCAATGACATTTCCAGTAAATTTTTCTTTGGTAATTTCTTCACCAGAAAGTTTGAGAGAACCAACCAAGGAGCCTAATCAAACATTATTATTAGTAAAATAAATTAACATTCATACAAATGTTATTTACCACCAATCCATCCTCTCACATTGTTCATAAATATGCGTCCTGCTCCCTTTTCCTCTGGATTATCTATAAATTTGATTGATTTACGCAAGCGTAACAATGATCCATAACGTCTTTTCTCATAATCTAATGGATCTCTCATAATACGTAGTAACTCTTGCTTTAATCTAGATTGGAAACCAGGCAACAAGGAAGTTCCTCCAATAAAAAGAATGGACGATATTAAAGGTTTACGTAAATCAGGTTGAAGTTTCAACAATGAATCTAAAATGCATTGTGCTATGCTTGGTTCATCCTCATCTCCTTCAAATAATACTTCTACTGCTCGCTCACGAATCCAACCAGGCAATAATAATGTCGCTCGTGTGCCATCCTTTAAGGTTATAGGATAATACAAGTCAGTTGCACTGCTGAAGTTTTTATATGATTCTAATAATGAAGTTGGATCTTGGTGTTGCTGTTGTCCAATCATGAGTGGAGAGCAAAAAATAACTCGAGTTTTGATATCTTCTAAAAGTTCAGATGTTAGGATGTTGTCAGGTATATTATTATGTGGTGCAAGCGATAAATGCAAGTTTGAGGGTGGAATAAAGCGTCCATGCTCGAACAAAAGATCTTTGAGTCGTTTTGTAATTGCTTTTCCAGCTAATGGCGTCGTGGATATATATGGTATCAATGGTCGTGATACATAAATCTAATTCAATCGTTTAGTTAATCTGTAAGATCAAGCATACTAAATCACTTACAGGTAATACACTAGTTTCTAAATTGCCTACATCAATAATTAAACCAGTTGTTATACCAGTTGTCAAAAGTGCCATCAAATGAATTGGTACAAATGATATCGATGGTACTTGAAAATAATCGAAAAGCAGTTTGGCTATGATTTGTTTCAAGACTATAGGTGCAAGTGGAGATTCGCATATAATCACTTTACGTGATTTCGGATCAGTTAATAACAAGCTGTATGTAGGATTAATATCTTGAATTTACCAATTCCAAGTGTTTTCTTACCGAAAATAAATATCATGGAGCAATTTCTTTAATCGTTCTTCTATATCGTTTAAATTTCCCTTTGCCATAATATCGAGACTGTAAAGTTCGTCCAACTATTTTCCGCACATTATTAGTACGAGTAAATGATTAGTTACATGAGAAAGTACCTCTTTATTGACTCTCATAACTTCACCGTCATCATCTCTAGACTTGTTTAAATATGACCATGTTGGAACTAGGTGCCTAGGAGAAGATTCACCTGAAAAACCACATTTGATATATAAGGAACCAATATCTAATACAACTCTATCTTCTGTTCCATAAATAGAATGCCTACGGGTGAAGTTATGAAACGAAGAGGCAGAAGAGTAGCTTGATAGATAGTTTGACGAAAGAGGCTCTGAAGACACTGAAGTCGTGGTCATGTTTATTAGAAATCAAAGTGTTTAATAGAATACAAAAGAGCAAATATAAAACAAATTTTGTGCTTACTTGAGGTTTTTAACTTCAGATAATTGTTACTGAAACGAAGGTCTTGCGATATTGTCAAAAAGGTTGAAGTTTCAGTATTAAAAAGCCTTAGAACTTACATACATATAATGACTTTAGATATCTGAGTCTTTGTAAATATTATAATCAATAAAAATACCTTCTCAAATGTGGAATTTTCAAGTCGCTTTTATGTGTACAGAGTAGAAGTGTGTGAGTACAAAAGGTCACCACATGCTTTGGTACATACGCAGAACCAAATCAAGGTGTACTTGATGCACTACAGCTTTAGTCTCACCATAATTTCATATATTCAAATGATCAGGTAAACTCTTCCAAATCGTATTTTACCAAAGGTTATCCGCAACCGTATACTTCAGACATTGGATATCGTGTACTGAAAGCAAAAAAAAAAAAAAAAAAAAAAAAAACCCAACTCGGTACAACCTATTAGTTGCTATCAGTAAAATTTATTCTGTATTTTCTGTTTTGCAAGAAAAAAATCGTTAAAATCGATTATCGTTTATAGATGATGTCCAAAGTTTAGTCATATTGAGTTTAAACAATCATTTTGTTGCAAACCTAAACAAAAACAATCCAAAAATACAACTTTCCTGGCAAATATATAAAAGGTTCGTTTTTGCCCAACCCCTTTTCGTGCTGCAACTGTGTTGACCAACATCCGACTCGACATCCTTCAAATGATTGATAAGATAGTCTTTCCTTGCATTTATAGTTATCTATATTTTCTATTCGTTTCTCTTATTTTCTTTTATTATTAAAAGCTATTTCTTTTACTTTTCTTTGTTCGTCTTTTCATTGGTTTCATCATTATACGACTTACTTTCACATAATTTCCTTGCGTCCACCTCTTGAGTCGGTTTTACCAACTGCACTTCACAAGGGCCAAAAAAAAAAACTACATAACGTTTGATAACACATTGAATGTGTTACAAGTTGAGCTACTGTATTAAATGTTTTACGTACAACTTAAGATTTTACATCTGTCTATATAAAATTTAGATAAGCTTTTCACTTTAAATTTTTTATAAAATGCAATTGAAAGTTTAACGGGGTTTTGAAAATAATTACCACTTTTTATAAATACGTTTTAAAGTTAAATATCTGATATAATGCACAGAAAAAGTATTTATAAGGCAGAGCCAAAGATATTCTGTTTCACGCAGTTTTGAGGATATCTCTGCGAAAAATCAATATCCCCGAAAAGAGCTAAATTGGATACGATAGAGCTCAATGAGATTCATAACATGAGTGTAAAGCGTACGCTGATTAATATAACGAGTATTTTTTAATCAATTACAAAAAGGTAAAAAAAAAAAGGGGTTTTAATTAAAATTACCCCAATTTTTTTTATACTTAAGTATGTTATAGAGCACTTTAGACAAGTAAATTTTATTATTAGGAAGTGTCGGTATACCTTAATTTTTTGCAGAAATGTTAAGGTCAAAGTTTAGGTATTTTCAAGCAAAAAATGATAGGTTTCTCTTCAAAATTATGCTTTAATCCTCCAAAAGCAGTTGTTAACTAATGAAATTAGGATGCATTATTCTTATATTCATTGCACACTAAGCATAACTTCAAAATTTAATTTCAAACTATTATTTGATTTTATAAATTCTTTCAAAGAATATCTGAAATACTGCGTACAAAATAGTAAAAAAAGTGCGCATTTTCATTTCCTCATTTTTACAGCAATTAGGGTGTTGTGTCAATATCTATATCAAGGTTGCACATCCAAATTTCCAGTCTATAATCGGTATTATAGTAGATTAAAGTGTATTCACATAATCTACATCATGTTCTCCACGTTGTTCCACAGCATATCCTTAAGATATTAAATCTAGTATTAGTTATAATGAAAGTATATAAATACATCCTTTGGATGTATCGTTAATAAAAAGTGTAATATTTTGGCAAGATTATTTCTATTATCCCTTTTGACATTTCATAGGGGAGGCTAAGGTAATTGCAATTCTGTAGATTAACAGTAGATGTACCTACTACTGCAACAAGAGCGCATTTGGACCCAAACTCAGCGAGAACTGCTGAGTTTTTCGATCTTAGGTAGTAGGTGTTGTGGTTAAGACACACTATGATCTCTATTTCATCTGATAACAAATAAAGAAGAAAAACTCTATGGAATAAACAATTACTGTTATAGAAATTTAAATTGTCACCGATATAAGACTATTATAAACAATATACAGTAGATAGAGTCAAGCAATAGGCGAAGTGTCATAGAACAGCAATTGTTACTATAGTAAAAATTTATATAATAATTCAATCATAGGTATTAATTGTATACTAATAGTAATAGCAATTACAATAAGCAACACCAACTTCTCCCCCTATTTATAGAATCAAAGTCAATTTTATAATTTACATATTATTATATATCCCAATTGACAATCAACTACTTAATTTTATTACAGACATTCATTAGAGCTAATGATAATGCTAATACATCAAAATTGTTATGTCAAGATACATCATAGGTCTCACATCCAAGGTCTCAGTCTATAATTGGTGTTATAGTAGGTTAATACAGATGCATTGATCTACATCATATTCTTAGATAGTAAAACCCTCGTAATAGTTATAATAATGAGTGTGTATAAATACATCCAAAGGATGTATCCTTAATAAAAGTGTAATATTTTGGCAAGATTATTCTTAAAGATTCTTTTGACATTTCAAAAATAATAAATTGCATGCAAACGACATGAAATGGGAGGGTTGTTGTAAATTGTAAGTACTACAGTAGCCTTTGTTGTTACGATGTACTGAAATTAAGCTTTTGTCATTGAATTTGTTTCTTTACGGAACATCTTTTAGTCAATAGAAAACAGTTTTTTTTTATATTTTTTTATTGTAAATTCCATAAACTTTAATTTCTTTTCTTTCTAATTAATTTAAAAAATAGCATATTCACTTTGCAATTTTTATTTAGTTTGATTAAAGTTACAGTCTAACATTTGCAGAAATTTATCAACGCTGTATATACCATATACTTAGAAAACGTTACACTCCATATGTTAATTGGATTTTGTATTATTTTTTGTAGATACTTGCTTGAGCAAAATCTGAGTCTTAAAAAAATCAAATTTTCATAGCTTTCAAACTTCAATGCCAAAAACTTATTCTCTTTTCTATAACTAATCTTGTATTAACTTCTTTTTATATATATCCTAAACGCTGTTAAATATATACAGTGGCTCCCAAAACTGTCCCAGTGTTTGCTAGTTTTGAGTTTAGCATGATTTTTAGGTACAACGAATATATTTAAGTTACGACATATTTTATATATTTAGGAAGACAAAATAATTTTC